>LGRX02034204.1:0-44437 GCA_001247695.2 Cymbomonas tetramitiformis
GCTATTTGCTGGCTAACCTCACAGCATCCATCACTGTCGCTATTTGCTGGCTAACCTCACAGCATCCATCACCGTCGCTATTTGCTGGCTACCCTCACAGCATCCATCACCGGATTTGTTGTCATCCATCATCGCTAGTGTACAACCCTCCCATGTACCCTATGCACCCATGTACCCTATGTGTGATTCGCAGGCGAGTCGTACAGCGGTGACAGTGCCCGCTGCTGCCGGAGCCGCTGGGAATCCAGCAGCTGCTGCCGGAGCAGCTGCTGCGGCAGCTGGGGGTGTGAATCCCCAGTCCACGGAGCACCAGGCGCACCAAGACCCGGTAGGGCCCAGGCCTTCTTATTCCTCGCTTGCTTGCCCACCCTCCCCCTTGCTTTCAGGCCCGAGCCCACCCAAGATGCATGGCGGAGCGCACCTCTCCACCATCTGCCATCCCCAGCATGCTGTGTTGTGGCGGGAAGAGCTTGGTCTGGAAGCTGAGGAAGTTAGGAGTGATACCCCTCGTGTGCCGCAGCACCACATCTAGAGCCATAACTGCCTCAAACACGGGCGGTCCTATTTGCTGGCTAACCTCACAGCATCCATCGCCGTCGCTATTTGCTGGCTAACCTCACAGCATCCATCACTGTCGCTATTTGCTGGCTAACCTCACAGCATCCATCACCGTCGCTATTTGCTGGCTACCCTCACAGCATCCATCACCGGATTTGTTGTCATCCATCATCGCTAGTGTACAACCCTCCCATGTACCCTATGCACCCATGTACCCTATGTGTGATTCGCAGGCGAGTCGTACAGCGGTGACAGTGCCCGCTGCTGCCGGAGCCGCTGGGAATCCAGCAGCTGCTGCCGGAGCAGCTGCCGCGGCAGCTGGGGGTGTGAATCCCCAGTCCACGGAGAACCAGGCGCACCAAGACCCGGTAGGGCCCAGGCCTTCTTATTCCTCGCTTGCTTGCCCACCCTCCCCCTTGCTTTAAGGCCCGAGCCCACCCAAGATGCATGGCGGAGCGCACCTCTCCACCATCTGCCATCCCCAGCATGCTGTGTTGTGGCGGGAAGAGCTTGGTCTGGAAGCTGAGGAAGTTAGGAGTGATACCCCTCGTGTGCCGCAGCACCACATCTAGAGCCATAACTGCCTCAAACACGGGCGGTTGTCGATTGCCGCATCCCGGAACTTCACCCCTCACCTGAGTAGCGCTGCGAGCTGTGCAAAACTATTGCACAGCTGTCAGCACGCACTCCCTTCAACATGAACCCATTCACTCCCGTCGTATTCAGCCCACTCCCTCCCTTCATCACCCCCTTACTCACTCCCTTCATCATCCCCCAACTCCCTCCCTTCATCATGTGGTGTGGTGGACATTCATTCATCCGACTTGCAGCCAATGCTTGCGTGTGTTACCCACAGGCATGTCTTCTGCCTCGTCGCTCGTTTCCCCTCATCCCCTCATACTGGTGCACAAAGCTCATGGGCGGGACAAAGTGTCGTGGGAGGGAGAGAGGGTGGATATGGTGGGGTGGATACGGTTGTGTGGTGCCCACATGATTGAGCCAATTCTGCACCCCTTGGTTCGCGCCATACTCGTGCAGAATGCTCATGGGCGGGACAAAGTGTCGTGGGAGGGAGAGGGTGGATATGGTGGGGTGGACAAGGTTGGGTGGTGCCCACAGGTTTGAGCCAATTCTGCACCCCTTGGTTCGCGCCATACTCGTGCAGAATGCTCATGGGCGGGACAAAGTGTCGTGGGAGGGAGAGGGTGGATATGGTGGGGTGGACAAGGTTGGGTGGTGCCCACAGGTTTGAGCCAATTCTGCACCCCTTGGTTCGCGCCATACTGGTGCAGAAAGCTCCCGGGCGGGACGGGCAACGAGTGGAAGAGGGAACTGGAGGGTGGATAGATAGGTTCCGGTGGTGCCCACAGGTTTGAGCCAATTCTGCACCCCTTGGTTCGCGCCATACTCGTGCAGAATGCTCCCGGGCGGGACAAAGTGTCGTGGGAGGGAGAGGGTGGATATGGTGGGGTGGACAAGGTTGGGTGGTGCCCACAGGTTTGAGCCAATTCTGCACCCCTTGGTTCGCGCCATACTGGTGCAGAAAGCTCCCGGGCGGGACGGGCAACGAGTGGAAGAGGGGACTAGAGGGTGGATAGATAGGTTCCGGTGGTGCCCACAGGTTTGAGCCAATTCTGCACCCCTTGGTTCGCGCCATACTGGTGCAGAAAGCTCCCGGGCGGGACGGGCAACGAGTGGAAGAGGGGACTAGAGGGTGGATAGATAGGTTCCGGTGGTGCCCACATGATTGAGCCAATTCTGTGGTGTGGTGGACATTCATTCATCCGACTTGCAGCCAATGCTTGCGTGTGTTACCCACAGGCATGTCTTCTGGCTCGTCGCTCTCCCCACCCTTCATCATGGGTGCGGTGGACATTCATTCATCCGACTTGCAGCCAATCCTTGCGTGTGTTACCCACAGGCATGTCTTCTGGCTCGTCGCTCTCCCCACCCTTCATCATGGGTGCGGTGGACATTCATTCATCCGACTTGCAGCCAATGCTTGCGTGTGTTACCCACAGGCATGTCTTCTGGCTCGTCGCTCTCCCCACCCTTCATCATGGGTGCGGTGGACATTCATTCATCCGACTTGCAGCCAATGCTTGCGTGTGTTACCCACAGGCATGTCTTCTGGCTCGTCGCTCTCCCCACCCTTCATCATGGGTGCGGTGGACATTCATTCATCCGACTTGCAGCCAATGCTTGCGTGTGTTACCCACAGGCATGTCTTCTGGCTCGTCGCTCTCCCCACCCTTCATCATGGGTGCGGTGGACATTCATTCATCCGACTTGCAGCCAATGCTTGCGTGTGTTACCCACAGGCATGTCTTCTGGCTCGTCAATCATTTCCCCTCATCCCCTCATAGCTGCGTCTCATTCCTCATGCTTGCCCATCACCCCCTCTTCCGTCCGGGGGTCCGTTGTCCGACTGTTTCTCACCGTATATTTGGTGTTCTCTGTGCCGTAGCTTGCACACCCAAACCCACAAGCAAATCCAAATTCCTCAAGATCAGCTAGGCGCCGATCTGCACACCGCCAGCGAAAGGCGATGCTTTCCCAGGCGGCAGCGCAAGATATTCATGCCGCACCCCACCACCACCTCAACACACCTCTGCAGTTTCCTGGTTTCCATCACGACCTATCGGTGGAATCCCTTTCAAAACGGTTTCTGAGTGGAGATCCGGATGCATGCCTCAGCAATCTTGACAAAATTGCTAAACAGTGTGGAGTGCCAAGAGTCTCACGCCAGCAAGTAGTCACGTACCGCGCTCCTCAGGACAGCCAAGCTACAGGACAAGGCTCCTACGGAAGCGTCCTTCTACACTGCACCCTTGACAAAACCGAGAGGGCCGTTCTGAAGGACTTCACCGACCCTGCCCTCCACCGTCGCCTGCGGCACTGTGCGGTGGAGTTGTATATGAACACCGTGGCCCATTTCGCGGCTCCCACAACCGTCGTTCCCTGTTTAGGATACGGAGCCCAAATTTGTCCTGATCACTCCGCGTTCCTCGTCATGAAATATGGCGGGGAGACCCTCGCCGATTTCCTTACTTCCCGCGGATCAGGCATACCAATCCAGGCGATGCGCCATCTGGTCATCGATTTGTTTCGCGGCATTTCAGACCTCCATGCCGCGGGAATCGTGCACGGGGACCTGAAAGGTAACAACGTGCTTGTGCAAGAAAATCTGCCCGATGTTGGTGGACACAGTCTCAAACTCATAGACTTTGGGTTGGCCCGTTTCCACCGCACCGATTCAATGGCACCGCTTCCCCCAGTAAGCTTGCCTTCCGCAACATGGCAGCCCTCTCATACAGCTCCAGAGTCATCATTTGCAAACAAAACCACTCACAGCGACATCTGGGCGTGTGGCGGGCTCGCTATGCAAATACTCATGGCCAGTCGCCTTTCCTGGAAGGACATGCTGCAGTTGGCTAACAGCCAGCTTGACAACAACAGAAAATTTTCGCCTTGGAAAGAAGATAGTAGAGTTTCCAAACAGCTCACCATGCTCGTGAATTCGTGTTTCGACTTCAATCCTGCAAAAAGACCGGCTGCCTCCAAGTTACACTCAACGTTCAGCGCCTCTCGGATACAAAAGTGTTCTGTGGGGAAAGGAGTCGATCCCCACGAGCGTTTAGTCCCTGGACATTTTAACCCTCTGTAAATAATAATCAGTGTGTGTAGCGCGGTAGTTTGTAATAATAAGTGTCCCTGTATACAATATATTACCGTCTGGCCGAAAGTCTTGGTTGTGGTAATGCCCGTGTTGTGAGCAACTGTTGATTAAAGTGTGGTCATAGTCACTCTGTGCAATGTTCTGCGTGGTGCGTGTTCTCGTATTTGGTACAGATAACCCATAGCCGATAACCTTACTGGTTACACAACTTGGGTTCTGCTGGTCAGGTGAATGTCGTGCGAAGCTCGTTCATCCCGGCTCAACCTGATTGGGTCTGCCCTGATGACAGCCTTGCCGCGCTCAAGGGGAAGGTGGTCTACCGAAAGCTGATGCCTACCTTCCGATACCATGTCGGGTTTGTCTGTCCGGGCATTCCGGAGGGTCTGCATGTCCTAGACTTGAACACCGTCCGGACAATCTGCCTACTGGAAGCACTGTGGCAGGCGAAGACCGCCAAGGAGGGCCTGCCCGGGGACCGTCCTTCGAAAGAGGCTGCGATGCAGTTCCTCATTGATAACGACACCCACCTCCGCAAGCATGATCACCACCAACAGCGGGTGCTGGATGAGGCTTTCGCCGGTCACAGCCTGGTATCCGTGTTAGAAGTCGATTCTAGAAGGGACGATTTCAGCGCCCCGCATCACTTCTACGCATGGTTCGTGGTTCCAGCCAAGCGGGTCTGGCTCTTTCCAGTACTGTCATTTCCGTTGCGCCACCACCGTGGAACTGTGTATGCCGTAAAGGACTGCGATCTATCGCGTGGCCGTACTCCCAAATGCGGGTCACGTCCGGTTCCACACCAGCACCCCGGGTATCAAATGTTGCATATCCAGGGCGTTTCTTCCAGCAGTGGCAACGCAGATCCCCGTTGCCTGTCAGTGCTCGTCCTGGATGCTCAGGCTGCGCATGGCGCGGACTTCAAACCAGAACACCGACAAACGATTCAGAAAGTTTTGACTGCCTGTCGCCATGCCAACATCCCTATCAATTGGACACAGTGGTATCGGCCATGGCAAACGCAGGCCGCCACAGATGCATTTTTTGATGATGGAAGAGGATACTTGACCTCTTCAGCCGGTGTCGCTCACACCGGAATTCCGCCAGAGTCCGACGATTTTCTGACAGACCTTGGGCCACATTCAGCTGACGAACTACGGAACCACGCCTTTCTGTGTGGGAACATGAATGCGTTCGACTCGGAAAACATATCCATGTCTCACGAGTCCTGCTATAGAAACGTGCGAGATGCGGTGTCTTCTCAACACCCAACACCATCAGCAATTGTTATCATGGGGGCGTATGTCTCACAGTGTGTGCTGCACACGACCCTTGCGGCGGTGCAATTGGGATACAGTGTTATCATCGTGGAAGACGCATGTGTGTCATATAGGACCCTGCACAACATTGAGCCGAGTAACTTGGCTGCCACGCTAGACGGACACATGGATCTCCTGCATCGGTGTGCAGTGGTGTTAGATTCTGCCGACTTCATTAAGAACATCTCGGTATAGTTATTATATTTTAGTTACAACAAATATATTTACATATTATATTAGCAATGTGTATATAGATACATATTATACTAGCACAATCGATCAAGATCTCCATTAGGCCGTAATTGATCGTGTTGGCCATGTAAGTCATCATGCAAGCGTGCATACCGGATTACCGATGACGATTCGTTTGCGATGACAGTTTTCCGTTCACGATTCGTTTTCGTTTCATGAGTCTTGGCATCGCTGCGCATCGGCTAAAAATTTGTGTTCTTTAGGGTCCACCCCTGCTATTTGAATTTATAGCTTGTTTGCAAGACACGCGACAATTTCCCTTCGATCATCACTCACGCTCACGTCGATCATGTTCATCCCATCAGAAGTATCCCAAACCTGGTGTTTTGCCATATGATATGGCCTGCGTACTACGTGTTTACAAATAGTATACATTTCTACTAATTATTATTAGAAATATATAGCATAATTAGAAATAGTTAACACGAACATTTCGACATGTTATATGATACGGCCTGCGTACTACGTATTTGTACATAGTATGTAAATTTTTGGGCACGTGATGGGGCCTCGCAGGGTACAATGGATTATGGGCATCGACCTGGGGTTGTGCCCCTAACCCGGCATGTGCACTTTGCCCCAAGCCATATTCCACGAACGAGCGCGGCGGAGACGGAACCGCCGCAGCAGACCGAGAGCGGTGACATTTCCGCAGCGTCTTGTACGCTGCCGGCGGAGGGAGCCAAACCAAATGCAGTAAAAGGTACCCGTTGCTTTCATGCGATGCCTTTGGCCCCATGTTGTGCACAACCTGTGAAGAAGCCCCCTCTTCTCACTCCCAATGATCCCCTGATGATCTTACGAATACCCTGATGTTCACGCACTGGTGCTCGAATCAGGAAAAAACCGTGTGAGAAAGGGAGGTGGTCCACATATGAAAGTTGAAAGTGTTATACGGAAATGCCCCGTGGCATACGACGTGGAGGCTAAGCAGATTGTGGACAAAACCACGAGTAAGTATTGGGCAAACAACGCCGCGGCCCAAGAGCGTTTCGACATGTGCGTGAAAACGCTGCGAGAGCTGCATCCCGAGCTGGATGAAGCCACTGCAAAAACGAAGATCATTCGACGTCTGAACAACCGGCGTAATCTGGGCCCAAAGGGCACCACAATCGAAATGCGTCAAAACCGTGACATCCAGGCGGTGAACGCATTCAACAAAGAATCCCAGAAAAAACGCCCGGACTTGGTGATTTCCCTTACTGCATGTGCAACAGAGGTTGTTGGGACACCACCACAGGCGAGCCCAGGCGTACGCCCCGCAGCAGGAGCGCCACTAACGGCAACCGAGCCTCGGCGGAGCCCACGAAATCACGCCACGGTTAGTATACCCGCAGGACCAGAGGTGGCCAGGACTCCGCAAAGGGGGAGCCCAGGCGTACGCCCCGCAGCAGGAGCGCCACTAACGGCAACCGTGCCTCGGCGGAGCCCACGAAATCACGCCACGGTTAGTATACCCGCAGCACCAGAGGTGGCCAGGACTCCGCAACGGGGGAGCCCAGCCACTGCAGGAGCGCCACAACCGGCTACTGTGCCTCGACGGAGCCCACGAACTGCCGCCACGGTTACTGCACCAGCACCAAAGGATGCCAGGGCACCGCATCGGGGGAGCCCAGGAGCGCGCTCGGAACCAGGAGTGCCACTAAAGGCAACCGTGCCGCGACCGAAAGCAAGGGCACCGGAGGTGACGGAATATGAAGAGCAGAGGCTGATGAAGATTGCTGGTAGGTGCCCTATCCATGTGTGCCCTTGGCATGTACACATACATGGATGCATACCTGCAAATGTACCTGCATCGCCGACGGAGCGTTGAGGAAGCGCTGGGGGCGGGTTTGCTTATTGCGGTGTCAGGCAACAAGCGCAGGCTGAGCGTAGCATTCGGTATGGTTCCAACAGCATACGAGGACTTGATGCGGGAAAAGCAGGTGCTACTCACGCAAGTTCAACAGTTGGATGAAAAGGTATTGATTGAGCACGTGCAGCGCGTAGCGCGGGAGACTCGGAAACGAGTTCCCATGACAGCCCAGGCCGTCTTCGAGGTGGTACCGATGCCCGGGTATAAACTACTTGGAACGCAAAATGGAACGGAAGGATGGCAGCAGGAGGCTCGGGGGGAGTTGCGGGAGCAGTGGACTAAGGACCTGCGAAAACGCGCCAAGAAGTGTCCGAGTCTGAAAGCTGCTTTCAAATTGAGTGTGTCTCAGGCGAACACGCAGAAAGCGACAGCATCTGTTGCACCGCGCCCCAATCGTGCAGCTCGAACGGTGCAAAGCATGGCGGAGGATGCCGATGACGACGAGGATGACATGTGCAAGGTGATCCGAACCGGAAGGGGGCTACTCACGAAGAGAATGTCGATGACCGCGACGGCAAAACGTAAGTGTATGGTAAAAGTGCACACCGATGAGGCAATCGAAGCTTTCGAGACCGATTCGCATGCCACGTTTGGTGACTATTTCGGGGCGGTGGTGAACGATATGCACGGTACCGAGCGAGAGGTTGATCTCCACGTGGGGAAAACGGTGATTGAACACGAGACCATCGGCGCAGCAGCACAATGGCGCAGGATGGGATTTCCTGAGATAATGCGATGCCACCTAGTAGCGGCGGACGACGGAGATGAAGATGGCAGGGTGGAGCCACTGGCAAGGTTCGACTACAGTATTTTCCACGGCGACTTTAAGGTTGAGTCTTGGACGTTCGAGGAGCTGGTTGGCATGCAAATGAAAGTCGTTCCTGCTATCTCGGTGAAACGGAACTACGAGGTTGCGTGGAGGGACGAGGCTGGTTTGGAACGCGGCGTGTTGACCGCGGCAGAGTGCCGTGGTCACTTCGGCATGGACCGGATTCCAGCGCTGCGCACGCGGCAATTTTGGACGCCATAGCCCTGTGCGGAAAGATAAGGAAGGCGTCTGGCCTGGAGCAGTGTGAACAGTTGGCAGTAGTTTATATTGGACGCACCTTGACGCCGTGCCTTCCTCATATGCTGCCTGCTGTACGTAAGAAGTAGCAGGCAATCATAGTTATGCCAGGGCAGAATGAATACACCGCAAAGTGCTTACCAATCCGTGGGGAAGGAGCCTGCCTTCAGCAGAAGTGGGAACCTGTAGACTCAAGTTTTTGTTTGTGAATAGTAAGGACAACGTTTGGACCTTCCTGCCTTTTTTTAATATATTAACTGGAATTGTGAAATAGTAAGTGCTGACAGTGCTCTAATGGAGCGGGGCACATTGATTGCAAATACAGGCAAACAGTTCGAGAGTCGCCTGAATGTCACATCCGTTGCTCGTGGCTCGATGGAGCCCACAAACTCACGCCACGGTTACTGCATCAGCACCAGGGGTCGCCGGGGCACACCAACGGGGTGGACCAGGAGTGCATTCTGCACCAGGATGTACCTAATGTATCATGGAACCATGTTGAGGTGTGGCATCTGCGCAGGAAAACAGGAGTGCTGGGCATCGGTGATGTTCACGGAGGACGAGCTCATGCTGATTGTGCAGCGGAGCCAAGAAGCTCACACCAGCATACGAAGCACAATGCGTGCGGTGCGTGAACTACCTGCAGAATGTCGAGGCCCTATACCGGCTGGCGAAAAAGAAGTGCTGGCGGTGATTAAATCCTGGCTAACGGAACATGGGGGGACCATAGACAATCGGTATCGTGTGATCTTGCAGCCAATGCTTTTGGGGAATGGTGTTACCAGCAATGCTTTTGGGGAAGCTAACCCGTCAGCAAACAGCGATTGTGAAGTACATGGACTCCCTCCTAACGTGGAGGTCTTCTTCGACGAGGAGCTGGCGAAAGGCCGAATTTGTCTAATGGACAACCTTGAGGAGGAGTCGGACGAGGAGGACCATGGAATAAGTGTGCAGAAACTGCTAGATGCAGCTGAGGACGCCCCGGATCCAGAGGACGAGGTCACAAGTATATTCCAGCAGGTAGTTGCCAGGCCCCCATGGCCACCGATCGATGTGCCACGCTGTTAGTTTAAGACTACTCGCTTCCTGATACTGACGACCATTTGGTGTTCACTTGCCATTGGATGTAGATATTCCAAGAACACAACTGCCAGGAAGAAGATCTGTGGAGCGATGCCGCCTGGGAGCTGGAGGCATTGCTGCCTGAAAAAACGGAGCTTAACTTCAACGCGGCGGCCGGTGACCCCTTATTTGTGGGGGATACGGAGGCCGACTGCTTGACAGTGGGTGAGGCGGTCTGCTACTTTATGGAGCTGCGAAGGGCGCTGAATTGGTCGAGGCCATCATTTGATAGGTTTTTGACGGTCATGATCATGCTTATGGGGGGACCCGGAAAGTGCAATCTTCCTCGAAGTCTGTATAGAATGAGGAAGTTTTTGAACACCAGGTCGCACATGGACCACGCGGTGCATGTATGCGTGAATTGGTGCCGACATTATCCCCCAGGCGAGGATCCAAGCTCTTGGGACAAGAACCAAACCTGTGACACCGTACTAGAAAAGGACTCTGAGGGTGTCGCGCTGCGTACGTGCAAGGAGAAACGGTTCGAGGTGATACGCACCGTGCATGGAGAGGAGATCCGTCCACGGGATTGGTATTATTACTTTGCACCGGAGCGCACTATACGACGTTGGATGCGTGACCCGGAGTTCTGCAAGCTACGGGCCCGGCGGGATGCCCGCACTGGACGTGACTTCTGGACGGCAGCGCTGGCCAAACACATTGATCACGTCACAGGAGGTGCCTTGCTATCGCCGTCATCGTTTACAGCTGAAGATCCTCCTCCGCAGGGGGGGGGATCCAGGTGTGGAGTACGCGGAGCACCGCTCGATGGTAATCTCGCCCGGGGCGGACGACGCCCAATTATGGGTCTCTGACATCGGGTGCGACATCGGCCGGCACAGTTGCTGTAGTGTACTGATTTCACTGTTCCTTTGTGTAAATATAGTGAGAAATGTTTTTATTGCGAGCAGGTCATACTCCATGGGCGTTGGTGTGCTTAAGTGCGATGATCTGCATATCACGGTACGCCCAATCAGAATGTCGATGCAGTGACGCGTTGGTTGGCCTATGGGGTGACAAAGCTTGAATGTAGGCAATACAGTGAGACGCACACACACACACACACACACACAGAACCACAGGATGGATTCATGTGTGCGAGTAGATTCCATGATTCATGTGTGGAACAGTGCATTAGCAATCATGTTCATCGCATGTATGTGTAAGCAAACCCAAACTGGATGCTTGCAGGCTCGGCAACGTGACAAGTGGCATCGGAATCTGTGGATCACACGCGGCCCTCGGCAGAAGGAGAAGAACCCTCTTGTGATATGGGGGCAATTTGAAAGGGATATGCAACGCCTTGCGACGGGATTTGACGTGTACGACAGTTTCCTCAAAAGGACTTACACGTTGAAAGTATTCTTAGGAATGGTGCATGCGGATTCGGTGATGCGGATCACAATGGGGCAGTTCATGGGAGTCGGCAGCTACCGGGCGGATGCGTACAGCCTTTTCGAAGGGACGAGCGGCCCCGGCGGGAAGGGAATGTATTTCAAGGGGTATGCCAAGCCGGTCAAACTACAAATGACAACAGTGCAGGGAAAACCTGAGGTATATGCCGATGAACAGCTGCTCATGCTTTCTAAAGAGGGGCATGCAGCGTTGGTTTCGAGAACCATTCATGGAGGGGAATCCCCGCAATCTACTGGACGGCACGGGCGTGGCGCGCTCGAGCGAATCCCATACTTCGACCCCATGCATGGTTACGCCGTCCCCTTCGGCCACTGCGTCTTATACGGGGTGGTGAAGAGATTTTGGAAGCTGCTGATGGGCAAAGTGACAGGGGTACCCGACTCAACCTTAACTTTGCCTAAGACGATTCAGGACGAAATGCAAGCTCGGGCGAAGCTCGTGAAACCTCCGCACGACGTCATACGCAAGTACAACGATATAGTGCAGTATTTCGGTGAGTGTACGAAGTAGGCAGAGCAGGGACGTGTGCCACTTCTTGATGCAGTTTCCGTTGTTGAGCTTGCTATGAGAGGCGTTAGGAGACCTATGCGTAGAATGTCTTATACTAAAGCACCTAGTTTGATCCTGAGTGACAGGCATGTACACAATGGAGGATGTCCTGAACTGGGTCGTCTACTTCAGCCCATTGGTGATCGGTGATCAACTCGCAAAATGGAATATGGCGATGGAGGATGCCTGGCAGCACCTTCGCCGAGCCGTGCTGCACTATGTGCGAGCTTCGGGCACGCACACTGGGTGGACTACTGCGGACGTGGAAGCAGCTAGAGTCGCAGCACGCGAACACCTCCGGGAGCACGCAAATATCCTGGAAAACACAGGTATAATGAAGCTGCTGACATACAACTTGAGGCTGGCAGTGGTGTACCTGTTTCGGCAAGAACACTATTTGGGTGAGGTTGGTGCCGCCATGGAGATGTGGGTGGAGCGTGCCATCCAGCGTCTAAAGGGTGTGGCAAAGGATACGCACGTGAAAAACCGACCTGTGGAAGCTCTCGTGAATTCTATATGTGAGGACGATGCCCTAGATGACTACTGTTACAGATATCCAAACTTGCGCAAGTTGGATGTCTTGGCGGCAAAGTTATTTGGCAAGATCGCTGTCAGCCGTGCAACGGATCCCGCGGCAGAAGATGAGGATGCGCCCTGCTATTTTCTGGGCGCAGGGAGGCACCTATCTCCCACAACTCTTTCATGCAACCTTCGCCTGCAACTTGATGGTCTGGTGTCAACTTACACGAATGTAATGCCTGGGGATTATGAAATCATGGTCTACCTCAGGATGTCCCTAGACAAGGAGGTGATGTTTTCTTCCCAATACATGCGAACCACCAAGCGAATCTCCTACCACGTGTCTCTCTCTGGTACCGTCAGTGGGTTTGGCGAGCTAGGTCTGCCAGCAGGCTACCCTTACGCACAAATTCTTGCATACTACCTTGTGAGAAACTCTGCAACACAGCGGGTGGTGTGTCGCCTAGCACGGGTCGTTGCATACAGAGAAGTCGAAGACGAGTACTACGCAAAGCAAGGGGTAACGGTGGTGGACAAACAGAACGGTGTAGAGCTCATCGTTCCATGTGCCGCCATCCTCACGAAAGCCATGTTTCTTGATCGCCCTGGCAGTCAGCACTACCACGTCATGCACCTGTATCATCAAATACGCACAGGCAGTTACTAATGGGACCACCGGATTCACCTTATCATACCCAGCGCAGCCAGCTTCCAACATCGTCCAGTAAGTTGAGCAAACCTTCTCTGAAGTATTGCCCAATAGCCTTAGTAGCAAATGTAGAGGAGCACGTGTGTGGAGCCAGTGAAGGACTTTCTCATACAGTATGCACCAATGGCAGAGCTGCAAATTAGGGTTTCCTATATATCTAGCCAATAGCAGTGCACCGTGCCTATGGTTTCCTAAATATTGGACCAATGAAATAGCTGCAAATTAGGGTTTCCTAGATATCTAGCCAATAGCAGTGCACCGTTCCTATGGTTTCCTAAATATTGGACCAGTAAAATTGCAGTATATTAGGTTTTCCTAAATATCTAGCCAATAGCTGTGCACAGTTCCTATGGTTTCCTAAATATTGGACCAATAAAATAGCAGTATATTAGGTTTTCCTAAATATCTAGCCAATAGCAGTGCAATGTGCCTATGGTTTCCTAAATATCTAGCCAATAACAAAGCAGTATGCCTCAGATTTCCTAAATATGACAGCGGTTTTATATTATGTCATTTCCCTAAAACTTGATTTATACGGATATATATATTTACCTTGTCCAATCACTATTTACCCAGCTTTAGGAGGACCCAATGTTTACATACAGTAAGGTTTATACTTAAGTATGTGTCATAATGTCATATTTAGGAGATTTTAGTAAAACTTTAGGGAAACTTTAGGGAAATTTAGGGGATTCTTTGTTCAAGTGAGAAGCGAGAAGAGATTAGAGACTAGAGAGTAGAGAGTAGCCATATCGATACGTAGGCATGCAGTAAGTCCCCACATTTAAGGAAACGCTAGGTTAAGGAACCGGCCAGCTTTTCGGGGGGTCCGAAAAATGCGGAAAAGGCCGGGCTGGGAAAAAAAAACTTAAGAGAATGTACCCAAATAAGGAAACGGAGGCTGGCTTCCCGTTTTCTTAACTTACCGAATATTGAGAAATTTTCACGATGTTAGGGGGAAATTGGGGAAATTTTAAGAGAGAAGCTGGCTGACGCTCGAAATGCATTTCCTTTTCGTTAGTAATTTCGGTAAGAGGACGTCAGGTGAAGAAAAACGATACGGAAAAGGCTAGGCGGCTTCAAAGTCCTTGTTTCTTAAATATGGGGACTTATCGTAGTCAGTCTACTCACGTAGAGTACAATATTGGGTGCCCTATAGTAGTATCCAGTAGTAGGCAGGTGACTCCTTGTGTCACTCAACTTGAAGCATCGTAGTTGCGGTCGCGGTGTCACACGTTATGACGATGACACTGCGACACGCGCCCCTCTCGGACAATCTTCCCGCATAATAATTCCCGCAGTAGATAACTTGGCGGCGTAAGCCGCCACTCCTTACTTCTGTAATATTATCCTCGCAGAGTCCTTTCACTGCCTGTGTTCCAACTGCAGTGACCGTACCGCCTTTCCAACAATAACCCTCTATAAAGCTAGTAAATATCGGGTTTCTCATGATCTACACGCACTCTACACTCTGTGACAATGACGGAGACCAACGGCAAGACCTATACCAAGACCTAGAGTACTGTAGACCAACGCAAGACCAACAGAAATGCAAAATTGAGAATAGAGAGTTTCACGCAAAATTCGGCAGCCAATTCTGCTAGAAACAGCTGAAACAGGCAGTGGGGATCCGCAGCCGACGGTGAACAAACGGATCACTAGACTCGTATAGATGGACATAAATACTGAGTCTAGGTCACTAGCTGTACACCGAGAATGACAAACTGGATATGACACCTGACTGTACGAACTAGTCAGGCTGTCATTTCCAGCACACCACCTCATTTGAGGTGCACAGCTTGTGACAGCACACCACCCTAGCTACTAGAGTTTACTGAAAGAAATGTAAGCGGTTAACTCTAGGAGCTAGCTAGGTCTCAAGATGTGGTTGAGTGCTAAAGCATAAATTACATGCTAAGATGTGAGTGAGCTGTGAGCTACGAGATTGAAATAACATGTCTCCGCCGATCAAAATTCTCTTTTCCAGCAAGTGGCTGGCAACGTGATAAGAGGCTGCCGGTCTGCATGATGGATCTTAGCAACAAATACAAGAAAGTCCTGCCGGTCGATATAGCGTTCAGTCCGTGGCATTGTGAAAAGGGAATCCGCCCATGAATGATGTGCCATAAAAAATAAACGCTGCTCGCAAGTGGCTAGAAACAATAAATAAAAGCTGCTGAAACAAACCGGATCCCACCTACAGCAATTGGCTAGCGTCCAGAGAAACGTGCCGCCGGTCAGTAAAAGAAAATCAGTAATCATCGGAATAATACTCTTCCCCATCGTAGCTGTCAAAATGCTCAGCAAAATCCTCTCGCGCACCACCATACTCCTGAGCATCGTAGGCCCCTGCGTTCCAGGCGGCCCACTCCTCTGCGGTGTAATCTTCGTCGAACTCTCCTTCTTCAACGAAAGCTGCTTCCGGAAAATTATCGTTTTCAAATTCTTCTGTGTTCGGCTCATGAAATGAAACTGTGCCCACAGAAAACTCGCGTTGCGGTAAAAAGTCCTCCTCGATCGAGGGTTGCAAAACTCCGCCATAAGATTCCAGCTGGAGACCTGTGTCCAGCGAAGAACCCTGTTCCAATCGAGAATCTGAAAATAGCGGAGGGGCCAAGTGGCCATAATCCCTGTTTTCCTCTTCCAAACTGTCTTCAGATTCATCGAAATACCCAACAGGGTACTCCGATTCATCTTCCTCTTCATCAGAATCAAACTCCTCAAAAGTGCGTACCGCCCCAGAGGCCAGAGCCCATATAGGGAGGCGTCACAGTAGGGGGCGCATGAATATAATGAACTTCGCGACTCACTGGAGGGGCCTGTGCGTGCGCGCTACTCGCCCCAGGGATACCAGGGGAGGGTCTAGTGGTGGTAACCTGGGAATGAACTGATCGGACACCCAAAATCGCGGGCTCATCGCCAACTCCCATCTCACAAAACGAAACTGCTGATTTCCCGGAACTCATGTCATGAGACCCGCCGGTCTGAGCACCACCTATCAGTGTGCCACTGTCAGAGACAACTACCTGCAAAATAATAGGTGATGAAACCGCCGACGATGCGGCCGAAAGATCTGAGCTCCGAAAGTGCGAAAGAGCGCGAGCCATAGAAGAAACGAGCGATACAATGCGCGAGCGGTTCAGCGAGTCCAGGTTCGCCAACTTGCCATCAATGGAAGCTAGAAGAGCTGTGAGCTCATCGCTCGAAGAAATCTGAGTGAAATCCATATAAGAAAGCGAATACGAATAAGAAATCCACTCAAGAAAAATCGTAGAGCACCACCTCGTCGTAACTGCCCAAAGCCGAAACCAACTGAATCTAAGCGAGAGACGAGAATCAGATTCCTAGTGCCCCAAGAGGGAAGGGCACGCTCAATGAGAAGATAGAGCAATAAAGAAATAGAATCCAACGCCAAAAATCAGTTCACGCAAGCGTGAAAGGGTCCATAACCTGCTAGAAACAGCTGAAACAGGCAGTGGGGATCCGCAGCCGACGGTGAACAAACGGATCACTAGACTCGTATAGATGGACATAAATACTGAGTCTAGGTCACTAACTGTACACCGAGAATGACAAACTGGATATGACACCTGACTGTACGAACTAGTCAGGCTGTCATTTCCAGCAAATTCTTTCGCTAGTCCGCTAATACTGCGTAGCTCTAATACCGTAGAGAATTCCGAGAATTCAGAATTGAGACGTACGTAGACGAGAATTCAGAAGGGTAATACTACACACGTTGGATTTCAGCCTGGTATGACATAATTCCCAGGTTATTGTCATCTCGCGATATCGAACCTGAGTCCTGACCATTTCCAGGATTATTAAAACATATCATCTACAGTATTTATCTTCCATCGATATCGCGGATACGATTGCCGTTGGCGTTGACTCGCTCAAGGATAAAGAGTTGCGCACCAGCATTCACTGCTCATATTTTTCTCAACGGTCCTTCGCTTCGCCTCATGGGCGGAACGATGTCGTGGCTGCTGTGTTATGCGCATGGATTTCGGAAGTGTTTGACTGCTTTTATTTTTCAGTTTGTTTATGCATATGTGCCGACTCACGATACTCGTTGTGTGCAGCTTGTCTCGCAGGTTTTCCGATGGCGAGGAGGGGCGCGCTTTCTTGAGGTGTGGAAGTCTAGGGCAACCTAGCTTGGGATCACACCCAACCACATCGGACCCACCTTGTTCTCACGTTTTATTCAACTCACTTTGAATATGCATACAAAGTTTGAGCAGCATCGGGTTGGGATAAGCTATAGACTGATTTTGTTTTTGGGTTTATGGCGTCTTCTTCGCGACCTCTTGGGGTGTGGAAGTCAAGGTTGGGCATGCCAACCTTGCTTGGGTTCGAACCCAACCACATCAAAGGCATCTCATTTGCATATATTCATGTATTTGTCTTCAATACTCATGCAAAGTTTTAGGATCATTGAGTTAGGATAAGCCTTAGGCAGATTTATCTTTGTGGGTTATGGCGCATTGTTTCCTTCTTGAGGTCGACCCAACGAAAGCATGAAAAGCTTTGCAGCCGAGGGCTTTTCGTGCGTACTAGCGCACGAAACTTGGCACTAATATTGCTGACAGTAATATTAGTGCACCCTCTTAAGCGCAAAGACTTTCAATGAGTGTACACGGAATGGTCGCCTCTTGATAAAGAGCATTATGGCGCATTATGGCGCTTCAAAGGTATCACTGCCGCTGCGCGACATTTCGACCTTGACAACGCCAATACGGTACGCTACTATGTGAAGCAATGGAAGGGCACTGATGTTGAACGTGCCCTTCTCTTGGTGGCGGAAGAACAACAAAGTAATATCGTCGAGGACTTGCTCACTCCTATGACTCCCTTTGGTAGTGGTGAAGCTGCGGGTGGTGAAGTCGGGGGTGAAGTTGTGGGTGTTGCATCTGAGCTCGCCACTCCTGCTGCGAAGTGTAACACACCTCAGCAAATCAGTGGTGTCTCCCCACTCCATCCACATGATCTATCAACGTTGTTTCACACTCCCTCGGCTAGCGTGCCTGGCGGTGTGTGCGGTTCGGCCGGTTTGGAGTCTGGCGGTTTGGACTACTCGCTTGCCCAAGCGGCAAGTGAGACAACATCGAAGCATTCACCGCCTGATCTGACCCCCGACAAGTCCGCACGTGCCATTTACACAACCGCATATAAGTGGGCATCCCAAAATGTCAAGGACGAGCTCATGACAAGCAGGAGGGCTGCAGAGGCGGTGTCGATCATATTGTGTGGTGTACGATTGTATTCGATAGTATTTTATTCACGATAGTATTGTATTTTCAAAATCAAAAAACATTTTGCCTGCCGGCGAGGGTTGATATCATTTTCTATTGCGTATTGAAATAACCGAAAATAATAGGGTTTCTTGATACGTGAATAACTTTTTACATACTTAATCAATTCATATAAAATTTGGTGTTCCAAATAGGTCTTTCATAGACGAACAAAGTGATATGTTGTTTGTTCGGATTGAAGCGATATAACGTCAAAACTGATATCATTTTCTATCGCGTACGGAGACAACCGAAAATAATAGGGGTTCTTGATACGTGGATAACTTTTGAAATACTTGGCCGTTTTCAATGAAAGACAAACCACAAATAGGTCTTTCATAGACGAACACAACGATATATTGTTTGTTGTGATAGGATCGGCAAAACCCAAAATCTGATACCCATTTCTTGTGGTGATATACACAGCGAAAATAATAGGGTTTCTTGATATGTGGTTAACTTTTGAGGCACGAGGTCTTTCCGACTGAAACTTTGCATACATATAGGTATTTCACAGACGAACACAACGATATATTGTTTGTTGTGACAGGATAAGCAAAACCCAAAATCTGATACCCATTTCTTGTGGTGATATACACACCGAAAATAATAGGGTTTCTTGATATGTGAATAACTTTTGAGTCACGAGGTCTTTCCGGTTCAAACTTTGCATACATATAGGTATTTCATAGACGAACACAACGATATATTGTTTGTTGTGATAGGATAAGTAAAACCCAAAATCTGATACCCATTTCTTGTGGTGATATACACACCGAAAATAAAAGGGTTTCTTGATATGTGAATAACTTTTGAGTCACGAGGTCTTTTCGGCTGAAACTTTGCGTACATATAGGTATTGTATAGACGAACACAACGCTATATTGTTTGTTGCGATAGGATAAGTAAAACCCAAAATCTGATACCCATTTCTTGCGGTGAATATGCTGCGTGGTCAAAACAAATTATTAGTGTGTGATTTACTTACCATTTACTTACAATATCACTATTCACGAGAATATCATTATCGGCCAATATCACCATTCACACATATCACTATTTGCCAATATCACTACTCATGAAGAATATCATTAGCGGCCAATATCACTATTCACGAATATCACTACACCCGCGCGCGGGGCCGCCATCCCTGATTTTCTGATCTCCGCATAGGGTTTAGGGTGTAGGGTTTAGGTTTTTTGAGGTTTAACGACCGCACAGACCCATCCGGGGACCCTTGTAGATGCACATAGCATCCTTGTTTGCACGATTCCGATCACTTGTCGAAGAGTTATCCACTTTTTTCCTCTCTTGTCGATAATTACCAAACTCAGATTTCCAGCTGCCTTTTACCCCCTTCTCCTCAGCCACTGCGGTCGTGAGATTTTCCCCGAATGGGTCAAATCTCACCTTACCACCACATTGGCTAGGTCTTCCACATGCGATTCGATACCTTGTTTGCCCCATTCCGATCACTTCACAAGGAGCTATCGTATGACCATTTTTTCCTATTTTTGTTGATAATTGGCAAATGACGAGCGAGGTACAGAATTGAGATTTGAGGATACACATTCGACATTCACTTTGAGAATTTGAGATGATGATGACATGACATGACAGTTGCAACTTTAACTTCAACTTGCAAGCTTGCAACACGAACCTGACAGGATCCACGCCAGCCACACACACGACAGCGAACTTGGAACGCAATCGCCGAAAATATCCATCCGAAGGGTCACAATACTAGTGAGATCATTCTACGAAAACAATATTTCAAGTATAAGATTCTCATTGCATTTGTAGAATATGAATACCGGTTGGTCCGGTGGGTATAAGGCTTCACAGGCTGGTCAGGTGAGCGCGCTTCCTCGTTCGTGTGCATAACGCTCCTTGTTTTGCGTTTACGAAGGTTTCGGACAAACAACATGATCGTGCGCTTCCACACTCACGAACACGCACACATACGAACAAACGAATGAACGAAACACCGCATCCAAAAAATATGTTGATCGTTGTTCAAATGATGGGGATCTGCGGCAACTTTGTTTGACCGTCACTGGCGCAGTGTCCGCTTAGCGCTTTGCCTTTTCGTGCCTTTCTCTCACGGTTCTCTGAATGGTACAGCTGAAGCGTCGATTATTCTCGGTAACAGATTGTATGCTTAATGGCGAATTTTGCACGACAAATGTGATTTTTAATATTGTGGAGTGAACTTGTACTTGCCAACAGCTAACCTTGATCTCACACATGGGAAGGGCTCACACCCCCACCCTAACTAACTGCGTATATCTTGCACTTCAACAGCAACAGCCGATGCAGCAGCAGCAGCAGCAAGGGTATCAACAACATTTTGACCAACCGTCGCAAACCCGGCAACAGCAGCCGATTCAGCAGCAGCAGCAGCAGCAAGTCATGTTCTCATATGGCAATCAAATGCAGGTCAGCGAACTTCCGTCTGCGCAAAACCGAAATATTTAAAGAGTCATACCTCGCTCCGTCAGCTTTGTGTGTCTGCCAAGACACGCGCACGTACACAGACACACACGCACACGCATACACACACCGAAAGAAAAACAGCGAACGAGAGAGAAATCGAGTTCTTGAGAGGACGAGAGAATGCGGAAAACCCTGCATTGTCCTCGACTGCCACGGCCATCGCACGTGCAAGGCAGTATCCTTGTTAGTAGTTTCCCCTTCTTTTCCCCGAGGCTGAGTACTAGGTGTGCACCGGTCCCTTAGATCTGGTGCGTTCTTTGTTTTTTCTGTGCCCCGAACGTGAAGGTTGCACGATACTAGGTTCCCAGCGCTGGAAGACTGAGTCAGGTTGCCTTGTAAAATTTTGTTGTTCATCCAAGTTGGTGCGGGGATCCTGAAATAAAATTGCAAAGGAAACTTAAGTTGGCTTACCGTTCGAACGATCGAGCTGATTGCTTGCGCCTGCACTGGAGTCACACTGCGCAGCAAGGAGGTGGCGCATACGGGATGCCTGGCGAGGCCATGTATAGCTCTGGTGACGGTGGTGGTCAATCTGGTCGCCACGCGTACGCTTCTGACGGTGGCGGTCAATCTGGGCGCCACGCGTACGGTTCTGACGGTGGCGGTCAATCTGGGCGCCAAGCGTACGGCGCGGGTCAGGTATAAGGCCCGGAGCTGCTGCTGTGACTTCGATCCAAACCCGACGTTTCTGTGGTCACGAGTGTGAAGTCATAAGAGTTGTATGAACTCCAAGAGGGACCCAGATCTAGCCCGTGTGAAGCCCATGCCCAGCCTGACGGTACAATTGGATCGCTCGTCTTTCCCTTCGCCGGCAGCTTCACCTGCGGAGCGAGTGAGCCACCGATCTGACTCGATACGCATCGTCGATCGCGCAGCCCGATCATTCCCAACACGAGGTCGACCGTAGTGCGCTTTCGAACGTGCCGCTCTCCGCGCGGACCGTTTAGAAGTCTCTCCGCGCAGGCTGGTCGGCGAAAACCGCTGTTCTGAAACTCGAACAAGTTGCCACAGCCCTAAGAGAGCGCAGGACCTGGTGGAGCCGACCGTACGCCTCGACCGAGTAGTGCTAGGACTGCTTAGACACAAACCCTTCCGTCGTCACTGCACAACCGTTAGTGCTCTTGCTTGAAGCCGGCGTTGTGCAGAAACAAACAGGCGCCGTTCCCCCCGCCGCCGCCTTGTGTCGCCCGACTCTGCCGGATCGCACTGCCCAACACTATTTTCCAGCTACTTGTGATAATATAGTAGGAAAGCTGTTCAGCTGGATACTATATTAGCTTCAAGCAAGGCCGTAAGATTGTTCTAATATTTTCATAGTCACAATGTACATGCGGGCGACATATTTCATGTATGCATATTCACAGAGTTCACGACCGGATAACGTTGGATTCCAAGAGGGGAGTGTATCCCCCCTTCCGTCCGATCAAACTATGAGGTGAAACGTGTGCGGCAGAGGGTTACAACGGCTTTCTTTGACGCTCCAGTACAAGTTGGATACTTGTTTTCACCTGACAAGTTGGATACTATGTTTCACCTTTTATGGGAATCCGTCCGTTCTGCACAAGAGTTCCTCTGGCGACAAAAGCGTCCACTCCCCGGCAAACCCCGCCTTCCTCTGCGCATGACTCCTGTTAAAGGCCCTTTTGGCTCGAAGGCGTTCATTCCTCGTGTTGAGTTGTATGCATCTAGATCAAGAGGAGGGTGAACCAGGATGCCCAGCCTAAGAGACGGAACGACAACTGTCTCTTGCACATGGGCAGAGTCACTGCATTGTGGAGCTCATCCGGCCCGCTGGCGCAGCCTCTTCAGGTTTCTCCGGTGCTCGGTCGCAGGGAAGCTCGAGCGCCGGTGCGAACACCATGAGCCGGCATCAGGTGCATCATTCCTCTCAGGACCTTGAGGACGACGATATGGGGATGTCTGGGAGTGCATCTTTGGTTAATTCGCAGATGCAGGCCCAGCTACAGGTGCGCGTTTTTCCTCTTGCGGCTGCCTTGGTCCTTAGAGAGTGTCTCATCCAGGGCCACCATCGGAATGCTCGCTTAAGGGGATGTAACTTCACAGCGCATGTGCACTCGCGTGATCTTCAGAACGAACCATCCACGAGCTCGCGTCCGCACGTTCTCTTGCTGGCCATCCTTTTTCCTTGTGAACATCCTGTGAGCTCTGTCCGTGAACACACTTGTCAACAAGGGCAGCCTGACATCGTGTGACTCTTGGCCTATCCGGGAGGTAGAGATGCACTTGTGCAAACATCCGCATTGAATTCCTCTCGCTGCGGACGAGGCAAGTTTCCTGTTAGCTGCCAGGCACGCAGATGCAACTTGGAGTTGGCATGAGTTGTAATGGACTTAAGCCGCCCATTGGAAAGAACACAACCGTGACATTCCTGGCATCCTATCGTCTCGCTCCCTCCTGCAGGGGAGATTTCTAAACGTCTTTGTCCTCTCAGTGGTGCCCGTGCACTCGTTGAGGCGCCCCCCCACCACTCGCACGCCCCTCGTATCGGGGAGTCAGGGGTAACTGGGGCTGTGGTGGGGATGCTGGGCTTGGGCGGCGGGCGGTATCGGTGCATCAGGCCCAGCAAATGGCACAGCAGATGTTGAACAGCGGCCAGTTAAGCGGACAGTACGGGGGTGCGATGGGGATGCTGGGCATGAGCGGCCAACAGGGCGCCGGCATGATGAGTACCCTGATGAGCACCGGCGACGCGTCTCTCACAGCGGGCTCCATGTCCTCTCAGTCGCAGATGGGTGAGCAGGCGCAGCTGGGAGCGCAGATGCCGATGTCGATGATGCCTGGGATGGGGGTTGCCGGCATGATGCCGGGCATGGTTCCTATGATGGCGATGCCTATGGGCGCAGGAATCGGCATGGCTGGTATGGCTGGCGCTGCGGGGCTGGAAATGGGGACCGGCTACGCCACCAGCACGATGGGGGCCGAGCTTATGCAAGGGGGCGCGGCCAAGGGAGGCAGTACAGGGTGGGGTTCGGGCAGAGACATGGGCATGAGCTCCAGTGCGAGTCGAATGCCAGGTGCGCCAAGGTGTCTGTCTCATGCCCTGCGCTATGCCAGGTGCGCCAAGGCATCTGTCTCATGCCCTGCGCTATGCCAGGTGCGCCAAGGCATCTGTCTCATGCCCTGCGCTGTGCCAGGTGCGCCAAGGCGTCTGTCTCATGCCCTGCGCTATGCCTGTGGGTGTGGAAGGAGCGCCAAGACATCTGTCTCATGCCCTGCGCTGTGCCAGGTGCGCCAAGGCGTCTGTCTCATGCCCTGCGCTATGCCAGGTGCGCCAAGACATCTGTCTCATGCCCTGCGCTGTGCCAGGTGCGCCAAGGCATCTGTCTCATGCCCTGCGCTATGCCAGGTGCGCCAAGGCATCTGTCTCATGCCCTGCGCTATGCCAGGTGCGCCAAGGCATCTGTCTCATGCCCTGCGCTATGCCTGCGGGTGTGCAAGGAGCGCCAAGGCGTCTGTCTCATGCCCTGCGCTATGCTTGCGGGTGTGGAAGGAGCGCGTGTTGTGTGTAGGTTGACAAGCAGGGTGTGCCTCACTGCTGCAGCGCTGAGGGTGCATAGATATGCCTTCGTGAGTGCTTGAGCTCGTTGAGTGATGGTCAGGGAGGTTTAGGTGCCGAACAAGCAGCTTGTATGGCAAGATGAGGCAGCGCATGCGCGCTTCTTGCGAGAGCAGCGAGGTCGATCAGTGAACCCTGATTTTACACGGGTTCCAATTATGGTGAGACAGCTGTTTCTCAAGGTACATGACTGGCTGACGGGCAGTTCTCAACGTCCAACCTTGAGAACTGCCCGTCAGCCGGTCGACAGACAGTCGTGGGGAGCTGTGATGCACGTTGGTGGATAGTCTGGCGCCGGGGTTTCAGTGCGTCCGTAGACACTGCTTCCCGGGATGCAGAGCTTCCGTGGACACTGCGGCACTGCTTGCATCAACGTATTATGGAACGGCGGAGATGGAAATAGATGGGACCCAAATTGAACCAACGGTGATGATCCCGGTGGCGTCCGTTTATATTTGACCTTGTTGGAGAGTGCGCGGTCGTGCAGGGCGATCTGCCGGCTCCGGCAGCCGGGACGCTGGTGGGAGGCGCGAGCAGCATCAAGACGTCAAGGGAGGGGGGCGCGACCGGGACATGGGCGGCTCAGCTCGGCGGCGGCACGACTCGCCGCCCGGGCGCGCTTCGTGGGATCCACGTGGCAACCCAGCCTACAATCGCCGTGCCTCCCCACCGCGCCGTGCTTCTCCCCCCCGCCGCGCTGCGGACCCCCTGCCGCCTCGCCGGGCCTCCCCTCCCCGCCGGGCTCGCGACGCCCCGGTGCCGGCACGCAGTGACAAGCGTGATGAGAAAACTTCGGTGCCAGCGCGTAGCGACAAGCGCGATGAGAAAACTTCGGTGCCGGCGCGTGGCGACAAGCGTGATGAGAAAACTTCTGTGCCGGCACGTACCGACAAGCGCGATGACAAAAAGCGAGAAGAGGGCGGCCGCTACGATAGCAAACATCGCAGTGGGAACGTGACGCCGCGGCAGAGCCATCCCGAGGACGAGGGCCCGAGCAAGCTCCCCGCCCTCCCCTTTGCGACCGCCGAGAGGGACTATCTCGAGGTGACGCGGCGGTACTCGAAGCTCACCGTGCCCCTGGATTTCACCAAGGTGCGCTGGCCTTGATACGGAGTCACCTCTTTCCGTGCCTGTGGCCTCGCCAGCACATGGCGGCATGCTGTCATTCGGCGACCGGCGCAGCCGCGATGACCGACAGCACTGACTCCGCGATGCGTAAGACGGGATGTAAGGCGAGGTGCGAGGTGCGAGCACACGGAGCAGCACTGCGGCGAGGAGGACCGCCACGCGGCTGGCCTTGCGTCTTTGCTGTTGGTGGATTGTGCACAGCCGCGCATTTGGCCGCCCCTGAAATACGTTGCCTCAAGGTGCTTGCTGCCAATCGGCCGTGGCGGAGCGAGCCGTGGCCGAACTCGGCTTAGGGTTCAGCGCAAAGATACCAATGTGTCTGTTTGCTTTACGAAGTCCCCACCAACAGATGTCATGCGAGGACGCCAGATTCAAGGAGTGCTAGCATGGTGTGAATTCGCTCGGGAGCGCGAGGGCGTGCCATGGCGCCACGTGGAATCAGAATGCCAGCAGCGCAAGCTATGTGGAAGCACGCGGGGAGGCGCCCGAGCGGGAGCTTGAATAGTCCTTCTGGTACCCCACAGGCCTGCACGAGGTGCACTCAGAGGGCGCCTTTTCAGGGGGGGGCATGGAGGGGGGGCGCTGGGCGCTGCAGTTGGTGTCATGGGGCGGGCTGTCATGCGAGGACGCCATCTCGGCCATGATGAGCCCCGAGGGGAGCAGTCCGGTCCCCTTCTACCATGACATCGTGGAGGTGCCTCGGACGCCGCTCCGCCCCATCACTTACAGTGACACGGCGCGTCTGCGAACGCCTCGTGGGTCCTCGGATGCCTTCAGGGGCCCTCCTGGGGCTCCCTGCTGGGGCGTCCCCTCGAAACTATGATGGGGCCGCATTCCCCTACTTGCCCAGTAAGGCTATATTTTAGTCTATTTTCTAAGGCTGTTTTCTGCACACCGCTGCATGCTCCATCACAGATCGACCACTATCTGCAACACAGGGCGCACCGATGTGAAATACTTGCCGGTTCGATGAAGTGTGGGGGGTGCTGATGAGGCTCAGGGGGAACCCCCCCGGGTGGTGCAGACCACGCAGGCGCCTGCGAGCAGCGTGGCTAGCGGCGAGGGCACGCCCGACACCTCGGGGTGCCTCTGGAATGCAAAGGTGGCTCTCGGCGCAGGGCTGGACAGCTCCGCCATCGCGGCGCTGCGCGCAGTGGGTAGACCCGACTGCAAGCATCTCAACCAGCTTCTCCGCTTCGTCTGCCTAAGGTCCTCCCTGCGCCCTAGTGTCCGCGCCCCTTCTTCCGTAGACCTCCAATGGGTATCCATCCCAATCTCAGGCCGGACACTGGGGCGCCCCCTCACCAGAGGCCTCCTAACCCTCGAAGGCATTCGATCTTACGGAGCTTCTTCCCGGAGGCCCACGGCGCGGAGTGGTCTGCCGGGATTCTGGGATGCTGAACGGAGCTCCAAGAGTGTGGGGGGCGGAGGGGGGCAGTCCATTGCATGATTTCAATCGATGATGACTAATCGACGTTCCGATGTCCTGGGAACGCATGATAGCGGATGGTCTACTGCTCTGAAGCACTCTTGTGGGGTGCGGGGACCCGGGGGGGAGGGGGGTGATGCATCCAGGAAACACAAGGGCGAGCTGATGTGCCTTGGGGGCAAGTGGAACAGCGACCTGGACGGCGACGGGAGCCGCAATGCCCCGAGCACCGCAGAGCTCGTGCGGACAGCAATTCGGACAGTCAAGGTGAGCGACTCGTCAGCAACCCGTGCAATGCAGGGAGCTGGAATGTTGCGGCGGCTGAAAACCCTAAAACCCAAAATGTGCCCGGCTGGGATCAGAAGCGTGGCTGCAGGGCATTCAGGCTTTGCAGCATTGCATGTAGTCGCCGGGTGACCCTGCTTAAAGCGTCTGTCAGTTCGATCAGCTGGGTGGCATGCTCCGCGGTGGTAGAAATGACGCCCGCTGTGATGTGGTGTGCTTGCCGTTGGGCGTGGCCTTTGGGCGGTCCTCACATCACCCCTTGGTGAGTAGAAGAGACGCCCGCTGTGATGTGGTGTGTGCTTGCCGTGGGGGGCGTGGCCTTTGGGCGGTCTCACATCACCCCTTGGTGGTAGAAGGAACGCCCGCTGTGATGTGGTGCTTGCGGTGGGGCGTGGCCTTTGGGGCGGTCCTCACATCACCTTGGTGGTAGAAGAGAAGCCCGCTGTGATGTGGTGTGCTAACGGTGGGGGCGTGGCCTTTGGGCGGTCCTCACATCACCTTGGTGGTGAAGAGACGCCCGCTGTGATGTGGTGTGCTTGCGGTGGGGGCGTGGCTTTTGGGCGGTCCTCACATCACCCCTTGGTGGTACCATGCCTTGCCCTGCTGATGCATGCACATCTTATCCCGCGGCGGGTGGGTGCCTGAACTTAATCTGGCGCGCCTCACGCCACTGGGTGTGCCTGGCCGAGAGCAGGAGACGGTGAGCCTCGACCTCAGCCGGAGCGTGCGGTGGACGCGGTTCATGGAAGTGCACTACCTGCGCCAGGCGGGGGACAAGTCCTGCCACCCCGAGGTGTGCCCGAGGCCCTCCCGCGGGGGGGGGGCGGGGGCTCGCCTGAGGCTTCTTATGCACAGCGAATGCGGCTTAGTATGCTTCACCCCGGCTGAGTTCCCCTCGGCGTAGTTGTGGCTGGGTGGAGTGGCTGCTATTGGCTGCTTGAAGCCTGCTGAAGGCTGCCGGCCAGGCGGACCGGTGATCAGTCGAGGAAGCGATTTCACCAAGCTGTGCAGAACAACGGCCAGGGATTGGCATCTGGTGTGCATCAACTGGGGTAGAATGTAGGGCCGCGGGGGATGCGCCGTGAGGAGAGGCGGAGACGAGCGTTTTTGTGCCAAAGGGCGGCTTGCTCCCCGGGCTGGCGGAGCGCGCTCACAGCATTTGGGGGCGCGAGGGGGCGCGAGGGGGTGTGCAGGTGACCGTGCTGCTGGTGCCCGATCTCTTGCCATGTGTGCCTACCCCCACGGAGTGGCCCGCGGTGTGGCTCGAGCACCAGCAGGCCAAGAAGGCGCTCAAGAAGGCCGTGGCTCCCGCCACGGAGCCTGCTCCCCCGACCGCCTCGTACTCCGTGGATGCGCCCGCGGGTGCTGCCGCAGAGGCGGTGCAGCCGGTGCCGGACGCGGTGCCGGAGGAAAGGAAGGCCACTGTCGAAGGCGACGCGGAGGCACTCCAGGTGACGAGCACTCCGAGTTTCCCGATCTCGGGCCCTAGTGTGAGTGGAGGGTCGAATCAGAGGATTCGAGCAGACGAGGCTGGTTGCCACGGCGAAATCTGAGATGCACCTGGTCCTGCAGGTCAAGGCGGAGGAGGCTGCAGAGGCCGGCGATGTGGCTGCAGCGGTGAAGGTAGAGGATGCCAAGGAGATGGAGGGTATGGCAGCGGAAGTGAAGGTGGAGGATGCCAGGGCTGGGGGGGTGAGTGGGGTCACGAGGCGAAGCACCCGTAAGAGTGGCGGCGGCAGTAGTGCTGCTGCTGTCGCCACCCCGCCACCAGCCAGGGTGACCCGTAGGTCAGCACGCACAGCAGTCAAGGTGGATCAGCCCGACACGGAGGCTGATGTGGAAGAGGCTGTGACGGAAGCAAATGCCGACGAGGAAAGCGCACAGGAGGAAAGCAAGCCTGACGTGCAGGGGAGTGGGGCTGAAATGGAAGTCGAGGCTGCAGAGAGCTTGGGCGCTGCGGAGGACGTGGCCATGGAAGCCGCCCCGCAGAAGGACGCAGGGCATGACGCCGGCGATGGGCCGCAGACGCCGTCGGAAGTGAAGGTGGGTCGATTTGTATCCAGCGCCTGAGGGGGCCCGAGGGACCGGACCTGGGGGTAGGTGGCTGTGGGGCGGCGGGGCTGGTCGGTGAGAGGGGTCCATAAAGGTGTCCTGGAAGCAGCGCGTAGGTGGCACCGGCGTGTCGAGAAGACGCTCGGAAATCTCGGCCGGAGCTCCCCGCGGCCCCAAGTGGATCCTCTCATGGTGTTCCCGGTGAAACCTGGCATGAAGTGCCCCCCCTCGCCCATGGCAGCTGCACCTGTGCAGCAGAATGGCGCCCTGGCGCGGCCATTCCTCGGGTTCTGGGGTGTCACGGGACGGCCCAAAAACTGCCTGTGCCCCTAAAAATCCTCAAGCCTGAGGATGGCCCAAAAACTGCCTGTGCCCCTAAAAATCCTCAAGCTTGAGGATGGCCCAAAAACTGCCTGTGCCCCTGAAAATCCTCAAGCCTGAGGATGCCCCAAAACTGCCTGTGCCCCTAAAAATCCTCAAGCCTGAGGATGGCGGCTCGTTTACCCATTCGCGTGCACATACTTTGGGCTGACCGAGATTCCCCGGGCGTGATGGGAATCGCCTTGAAGCCCCTTGTCTCTGCTGTGATTGGGGCCATGGGGGATTTGGAGCAGGGTGTGCAGGCGGCTACCAAAGCCGCGGTGGAGGAGAGCGCTCCAGCCACGCCGTCCCTCATCTTGCGTGCCTGCAAACCAAACCGGAATTCCAAACTGCGAACCATGGGCATCTCGCTAGATGGGTGAGCCCCACCTCCGCCGCCCGTGTGACACCGATGCTGGCGCAGGACCAGGAGCACCGCTGCCACTCGCCTCCCGCAATCACGGGACCAAGAAGACAGGGAAGGGCGCGTATACGTCAGCACAATGCGCACTGATGAAGGGTGGTATCTCAAAAACACCGCCGGCAACGCCGCTGCCAACGTCGCACCACATTCTTTGGATGTTTTGCCCGACCGGCGCTGCGCCTGGACATTAGCTTTGTGCAGCAGACCGTGTGCCTCTGTCCGTCACCTGCCGGCTCGCGCCTGCCTCCCGCACCTACCGGCGCGCGCCCGAGGGAAGCCGCCGGACCGCGCCATGGTGGAAACCAAGCCCGGCGGCATTTTGTGTAACACGTTTGCCCGCGGGGTTGCGCGCAGCCTCCTGGATTGATTAATTGTGTAACACGTGTGCCCGCGGGGTTGCGCGCAGCCGCCTGGATTAATTAATTGTGTAATACGTGTGCCCGCGGGGTTGCGCACAGCCTTCTGGATTAATTAACTGTGTAACACGTGCGCCCGCGGGGTTGTGCGCCCGCCTTCTGGATTAATTAATTAATTGTGTAATACGTGTGCCCGCGGGGTTGCGCGCAGCCTCCTGGATTAATTAATTGTGTAACACGTGTGCCCGCGGGGTTGCGCGCAGCCGCCTGGATTAATTAATTGTGTAATACGTGTGCCCGCGGGGTTGCGCACAGCCTTCTGGATTAATTAACTGTGTAACACGCGCGCCCGCGGGGTTGTGCGCCCGCCTTCTGGATTAATTAACTGTGTAATATGTGTGCCCGCGGGGTTGTGCGCAGCCTCCTGGATTACGGCGTCGGGGACAAGGAAGAGAGCACATTTGAGATGTCGCTGTTTGCGGAGACCCTTCAAGAGCTGCTGATGAGCTCCGCCGCCAAGAAGATCCTCGAGTGGTCATCCACGATGCCACCACCTGCTGCTGCCGCGGACGAGGCCGTCAACCGCAAGCGCCAGGCATCCCCGGAGGACGCCCGCGCAGAGCTCGGTGGCGCCGCCAAGTGTGCCAAGACCACGGAAACCGTGGAGGCCGCTGCTGCAGGAGAGAGCGCGCCCCTCAAGTTGGAGGCCCCTGCTGCAGGAGAGAGCGCGCCCCTCAAGTTGGAGGTGCTACGCCTCTCCAACCCCAGACCTTCACTGGTTTCCTTGACTAAAGAAAAATTGCCTCCTCTGATTTTGCCACGTGTGTGTGGGAATTATTGTACCACGCGTGTGGGGATCATTGTGCCACGTGCGTGGGGATCATTGTGCCACGTGTGTGGGGATCATTGTGCAGGACGTGTGGGACAAGCGCATAGCATGATAACGGGGGGAGGGGGTGCTCAGGAGCCCCCGACATCCTTGGCTGAGATGGAGGCACAGACGCAAGCGCTATCCGAGGAGGAGGATGAGGCGGAGGGGAGCGCTGACGAGGCGAAAGCAGCCGCCACCGCGGTGGAAAGCAAGGTCCAAGATGAAGGCGTGGGGACAGAAGTCGTGGAGGCAGAAGCTGCAAAGTGTGAAGCCCAAAAGGAGGTGGACGTTCTGCTGCTATCGGTGCGTTGACATGGAGCACTTGCTATGTACTGCTGAAGCGTCAAGTGACAGGTGGTTTCGCCAGATTTGAAAACCCTAAAGAGGAGGAAGCTTTGTCGAGGCCGGGTGTCTGGCTCTGTGACAGGCATTCCGATACTTTGACAAGTCAAACACCGGAGCAGTGCGATGCGACGACCTGCGCCGAATTGTTCACCTCCTTGGCGGATTCCGCTCGCATCGGGATGTGAAGGTGCGTGCATGCGCCTCACTGCCCTGTCAAGAGAAGCTGTGGCTGCACCAGCAGCTTCCGAATGAGGATCCATTTGAATCTCCGAAGGTGGATCACACATCCGCACCCGTGATCACACAGGCAGTGTGGAGGGCTGCTTGAATCTATGATGCAGGGATAGCATTAGTTTGTAGGGTTGGAATCTGAGAGCTGCAAATCTGACAGAAACCATCAAGGATAATGTGACCCCATTCACCGCCAGTTAAAGCTATGGCGCTCCCCTTGGCCGTGACCTGTCCGGTGCAATAATTTGCCTAGCACAGAGCCAGCAATGAGTGGCGTTCTGTGTGCATTAAGGTCCATGGAATCTACTTGCACATTACAGGATGGGGCACACCCTACGCATTTCCCCTGTGTGCGGTGGTTGATGTGCTTCATGTGGGTTGTTGTGGTCGTGGCAGAGCATGGTGACAAGCATGGCCGATCAATGTGTTAGTGCAGTCGGGAGACGCTCCAAGATTCCGCGGGTGGAGTACAAAACAATGCTTCTTGGGAACGAGAGCAAATAGGCTCATATGCACACACGTGGGTGTCTTATGCCACATGCAGCAATGGTGTGGCGCGCAAGGACGAAAAAAGACACGTAAGACTTGAATGCTGTTCACGGGCATGTTAAGAATATTTATGGAAGTAGCAGCAAATATGAATATATGATAAATCTTTCGAATACTGGCCTGTTGTCACTGAGCGAGAGACGGGTATCATAGCGATGTGAAGTGCAATGCGAATATGTATGTTTGCTGCTGTCAGTTTACAGAGGGCTAAACTTGACGAAAATTAAGAATGATGTTAACCAGGTATTCATAGAAAGAAGTGTGAAGGGACTGATATAGTCAGTTCTCAATACATGACATTGTTTTCGCCTTATTCGCCATGCTGCAAGTGTGGTATCGAAGAGAAATTATAAAAGAGGAATTTGCACAATGTGATGCACTTACAGTGCAACCTGGCCTGGCATAGGGAAACATCGGTTATATAAAGTATTACATTCACTGCATGCTCTGGAATGTCGGAGATTGGAATTATTGTATAAAGTAATTAAGATAGCCTGAAATATATCAGAGATATCTAAATCTCTAAAATTTTGCGCATTCTGATCTACTACTGTATTAGATCTAAAGGTCCAAAATGAAGCGCAGACCCTGAAACATCGTAGGTCCAAGGCGACGCACATGCCCAAAAATATCGAAGATCTGGAGGGTCTAAATTAAGTGCATGCTCTGAGGGATTGAGTACTGCCTTTCTGCGGAAGTCGTCACTCTGAGGACCAAGCCGGACAGGGCCTGCGGAGGGTTAGGAGACACAGACTCGGTTGCTACATGTGGGCACGGACGATATGTTCCTTGTGGTTAGGCGGTAGGAGGCCGTAGAGCTCCGGTTTAGCTATAGCTGCGGGAACCGGAGATGGTAGTGGAGCTGCTGGGAGGTGTGTGTGCACACCCCCTGAATATATGAGGGTTTAGTATAAATCCAAAAGTTTCGTAAGCCTGGTATTTCACCAGCAGCTGATACTTTGGCATGTACTGCTCGAGACGGGCATCCTAACGAGGATATACTATGCTACGGTATCAGCACGAAGTCTCTTGGGGATGCCACAGCCCAAACATATATGAGAGAGGCACGATCGTGTTGGTTATATGTCACCTGTGCTAATATATTGAATGTGGGCGGGCGCAAACGACGAATTTTAGTACCATGCGCCGCGGCATGAAATGGGAAGTGGTGACCTTGTCCGAGCTCTGCAAGATTGTCACCCGTATCGGTGCCGCCGCCATAGGCTTGGTCTCGTCGCCGTCGGGCACAGCGCCCGCGAGAACGACGGCGGCTATCCTACCGCCCCGACCCGGTCCGCAGACTGCAGCCACTTGCTTTGTGCAGTAGCAGGTAACGAAGGCGCAGAGCATCTTGAAGCTGATCTGCTCGAGCTCGTCGGGCATGGCGCACTTGTAGACGATACCTCTGTAGAACTCGGTAGTAGAATAATTTGATGGAAGGCGGTATACTCTGGAAAGAGCTAATATCAGAACCGCGCTCGCTTCAGCATTTCGGATAAATATTGGAGAGGGAGGCGAATTCGTTGTCCGGAATTGGGACCCCCCGCCCCATATGCTACCGTGCCGGTAAATATGCCACCTGCTGCGTCGACATCATGACGATGGTCTGACATGCTTCTATCAACGTATTAAGTGATTTTATCATCTTTCCTATACACATATTCGAAATAAAGTTTCTGGTACCTCTTTACATATATTCGAAAGTCGCACCCGACGACCACGCAGCTTTATATATCACGTGTACAGACTAAGCTATTTGTCGACGACAACTTGGTGATATAATGTAACCATAGTTGTGTTTTCCCCTAATATTTCCAATATTCCAAAATCCATGTCTTTCACTATCACTAGATCTGTAGCCATCATAATTGGATCCAGCCCACTGGGTCATCAAGGGCAGCAACTAGTTGGCGTATGGAAAATTTTGGCACCAGAGTAAATGACGAAGGGATCACCAGGTTGGTCATCATTGGTGACCTATCACTCGCTCCGGGTTTTTTCAGGCTTAACTGGTTGGCATCTAGCGGAAAGCGGATTAAGTTTTGTCTAGGGCAGATCTAGATTTAAGAATAACTTTTTCGATATGCCACTCACACTGACGCGAATGACCCTAACAGCACATTCGCGCCCAACCATAAGGAATCATCGCCAAACTCGACCCGCCCCATATTACTGATGCATCTGCACCACCGATTGCAGCATTTATCTTGCTGGGAGGCATATTCCTTAGGATCGACGATCAAAGATGAACAATCGGGCGAAGCAGTCAGTTCCATTCGGTTCAGTGCGACTGTGACACTTCTTCGACTGGTTCCTGTCCGAGCGAAGATGGTGCACGACCTGTGCACGACGAATTCCGCAGAAGCGAGTAAATCGCCTAGCGGCGTCCGGTTTTCGATCCGGCGGACGCAGTGTGCTTTCGGAAGCGCCCTTAAGTATGTGAAAACTGCTTAAGGCTTCACTGCACGTATACCCCGCACTGTTTGCGTGTAAATTTGATCAGCATAGATATACAATTTAGACTCCAAGAAATTGTTGGAGCTCTTGATTCAGCCGATCCGTGGCCGCATCAGCTCAGTTTGCAGTCGCGACTGCGAGCTAAGCTGATAGGCCCTTATCGCTTTCATGCACATCGCATAAAAACTCAAACAGCGGAGGGGTTCTCGTGCGTTCTAGCGCACGAGACTTGGCACACATATTGCTAACAGCAATATTCGGTGCACCCTCAAACGCACGACCTCTTATGTAAGCTATATGCGCAAACCGCGTGCTGCACATCATGAGGCATGTTTGGGTTTGGGTTTGCATGTACACAAACCCGAACATGCCAAACAGGGAAGGGCTTCCCGTGAGTTCCAGAGCACGTAACTTTACAAAATTTATTGCATATTGCGGGAGCACGGCGTACTTCCAGCCTCCTGTACACCACCTCGGTGCCTCAGAGATGTGCGCACGTGTGGTCCGAAGGCGTGGATACGGACATGGCGACACTGTTCAGAGGTGGAGCTATGCAGCTCTATATACTCGGATGCCGTGTGTGGCGGATACAGCCACCTGAGCTGTGACGTCGTGGCACCTCGATTTCATTGTAACATATTGAAATGTAATATTGTTTCTTTATCATAACACTAAACATACGGTGCCAAGAAGTTACCCTCTCGCTATCGTGTCACCGGTATGGGGGAGCATATCCCTACTGTTGTGACTGTTGTTCTGTGCGAGTCTGCAGTCACATCAAGCACTATTTGCTAGTAGAAGTCAAGTGTAAACCAACCTTTCGTGTGGACAGCTGGACATTCGACGACTGCTCGTGCTGCACAATCCTCGATGACACTCTCAAGTCTTAACTGTCGCACACTCGACTACCATGCCAACCGGCAGGGCGAGATCAGTATTCTGGTCGTCGGGGACGACAGGTAATCTCGTCGGGAAGTTATCGGCACCGTTGGGGGCTGATACAAGAAACAAGATGGAATATTACTAAATCAGTACTCGTAGTTTGGTCGGGCGGGACGACAGCTGCTCAGATCGACCCCGGAAAAGGTGTGTGTGTGGCGGGGGAGGGGGGGTGCTTTGGGTCGAAACCTTAATTTATTTTATCGTTGACCGAACTTTAGTTGAAATTCTTGATAAATTCTTGCGACATCATTGACCATGTGGCCGTCTGTCCCCTCTGCGATATAACAACGCGTGCCATTATTTTGTCGTCCTCGATTCCAAAAACACCTCGTACGGTACGTTTTGCGACAAGTCCACTTGGGATAGCATGCGGCTCGACACTTTGTTCACAGCTGCGACAACACGAATTTATGGGTTGGCAATTGTAATGCGCATAATGCACGATATCCCATTTTTTGACAAATTGCCCCAAAGTCATGGGTATCCGCATCTTAATCCTGTATCACGGTGCACTGCATAATACGCTGCCCACAAAAGGAAAACTACCTTCATGTCATCACCGTCACATTATTATGCAGACAAAATCCTTAAAGTTTCTTCGTTATTAGTACTGATGAGATGATATTTGCCACATTTGTGGGTTTCGGAATGCATGATTCGGGCGCATTCCCTCTAAAAAAATGAACGGGTAGACCTCTGCGGTACTGTCCTCCTCCCTTACTTTGCTTTCGAAGCAGAAACTAGTTTAACCCATTATTATGGATGTACCAATGTAATCTGCAGTTTATCACGAGTAGCCTTGTGTTCTCCGTCGTCCGATGGGGCAATAGAGCTGACCGTGGCTCCTACCAAAATTGTTGCTATTTGTGCATATATAGATACCCATAAACTGAGGAGCCACATGGCACCCCAAGGGGGGTCGAAATGATCAAGTTGGGAGTTTGGGTATTGCCCGCAAAAATCTCCAATGTATTGTAGTGATGACAATACATGTATTACCTAATTCGATGTTGATAAAAACGATGATGAATTCGGTTTTGGCCAATTCCATGCCGCGTGATGTCAATACTGGCTGAAACCCTAATGGGTATGTCTGGAATGACACTAAAATAGTTAGGGTTTCAGGATGTAAATGAGTTTATATATCGATATAATGACAGCTTAATATCGATATCGAATTTCGATGCCTCTTTGAACCTAAACTGAAGGGGAACTTCCTATGAAGCTCACAGATTCAGTAATTTTATTCGTTTTCCTACTTTCGCGACAGAGGTGCACCCTACAGCAAAAATGACTTATAGGAGTGTTATTCAGGTAATTTACATATATTTACCTACAGCATGCCCTTTAAACGAGGGAATAAGATAGGTTGATTTGCCAAAGCAGGAGTGGAAGCTACGGCTACTGCAGTGGATGCAGAAGAGCATATGGTACAAGTTCCCCAAGAAGCCAGTCTCCAACCTGCGAGCAACCGCGAGGCAGTTAAACTGTCACGCACGCACGCACGCATAACAAAAGATAAACAAGCAGCCGAAGAGTATGTTGAGAACCTAACTAATAAAGTTTTGGAACTAGAAGCACAACTTGAGAGTGAAAAGGAGCAGAAAAAAAAACAATCGTCGGTTGGCGCTAAGATGGAAGAAGCGTGTGCAGCAGCGCCAGACTCTTGGGCCAAAAAAACAACACAGCGTACACCGTCGGCAGCAGCTTGAGGAGTCGGTTGCCAACCCTGCACTTAAACGGAAGATACTAACACGTATGGCTGCTAACATACATGAGTTCATCGGGGAAAATTTCAGAAACCCACAAGATGGTGCTGCTGCAATTGGGACCCTATTGGAAGACATATCACTGCACTATCAACATCAGCTCAGACACGACGCTAGTGAACAGGCACAGTCACCTAAAGAAACTAAAGCAGCCATCGCGATGTTGCCTACGGAAGCGACGGCCACGTCACCATCCGGTAACCGTCGCCCCCTCCCCCCCCTCCTCCCCCAGGCTTGTTGGGATTTAACCCAAGCTGAGTGGGGTAAGCCCCAATACTCAGACTACAGTCCCCAAAACTGTTGCATGATTTTTGCACTCCTTGCTAAGCTCAGCGTTCCCTGGCTGCGGGTTGTATGGGCGTATGCGCACCTACCTGACCAGATTCTCCGTCACGGGGACCTTCTTGACTTTTCGATGCAGGGCCTTGAGCACCTGCACGGCCAGCGCAAAACCCACCTCCGTCATCACATCAACAAACGGAAGACGGGGGACCTCAGGTCTCGCACTGCACAGAGCTTAAAAATAGAGGTGGCCAGCCGCATCATTAGCAAGTCTCAGAAATACAGAAACAAGTCTCGCTACCACAACGAGAAAATCTTCAAACTCCGCATGGAACTGGCAACGGCACCTCCGAATGAAACAGAAACGACGGAGGGGTGAAGAACTTCGTTACGTACCTGCAGCTTGCTGCGCCAACCTGGCGCTCCGACGCCGTTCTCCCTTGTCCCAGATATCAGCCAACATAGCAGCATCTTCTGGACTGAACCCTGCCCACGGGTTATCTTCACGAATAGCTTCTGCATCTTTTGCTAACTCTGCCGAGTGATCTAGTAACTGGGGGGCAAAGCGTATACGCTTCTGCCAAAACTTCCTAGGTATTTTTGATACTGCCTCTTTTATTGCTGCCTCTGGTAAAAATTTGTCTGGCTTGTGCCATGCTGCTGCTGAGAGGGGATATCCCGTAGGAATATTCAGGGACCCCTGCAGGTTGAAAACTACAATCTGATAAGTTATCTTAAGTGTATGCTCCCCATAAAAGCTTATTGTGTGTTTCATTGTCACCGGGATTCCTACGGTCTCTATCTCACGTCTTGGCAATACCCTCGAAGCCCCGAGACCGGTCGGGTAAATACGCTCAAACTGGAAAAACTTATCAACGTTATTCTGGTCGGTAATAATCACCGTGACCGTTTGACCACCGTGGCGGGTGTTGGACTCTCCTACTTTCTTGCCCAGTGGTCGAACCAAACTGTCAAACACCTGCTTAGGAAATCTACTTATCGTGGTGTTCCGTTTTGCTGCATCCTGACCTTTGAGGTCCCTGAACACATCGCGTGCGACCTGGACGGTGAACCCAGCATTCTCGACAATAGATAAGTCGAGGTTCCTAACCTGCTGACTGCAACCAGGTTGGCAACACTTTCGTGTATCGGGCAGCCCATGGCCTTTCAGTGAAGCCGTCCTGAGCTCTAAAACGCATTCTATGCAGAAATGAGCCATCTTTTCCGTAGGGTACCCGAGGCCTAAAATCAGCCCAAAATTGTAGTGTTCGAATGGCTATGACCGGGGTGAAAATACAGACAGTTAAGAACCAAACTCGAAATTCGAAAACATGCAAACTTTTTAAAAGCATCCGAATTAAAATCTGAAAAAAGCGTCCCAGGATCCTATGTTCTCAATTCGTAAAGATTTCGTGCCGCGTGACCTCAAAAACTGACGAAGCTGGCAGTATCTGGCAAACTGTCTGGCTGATATACGCAAATACGAAATGCTGAGGGCTGCTGTAGCCGCGTAGAGAACAGGAATGTTTTTTCAAAGGCAAAAACAAAATTTGTCAGTGAGTAGCCGCCTTGAGATGCCACGTAGGACGCGTAAACCGGATCCGCGTGTGACAGGGGGTTGGTGCCCGTTTTAGTTGACAATAACAAGAGAAATGACGGTAAAAGTCACGCGCCAACTTGGTCATTTCGCGGGTAGTCATGGGTGCCATGTGGCTGCAGAATATATCACTCCTGTGTATGCTATGATATATAGACGCCAATCCTGCTTTACCGCATCCCACTTACTGCGATGCCCATGAGGACACTATAACGACGCGATCGTTCCTGTGTCACAAAAGTGAAGCCCTTTTACATTCGGATGCTATGTGTTCATATTGAATCAAAGTGGGATATTGCAAATTTGAAGCCCGAATCGTCACAGCTTGTCTTGAGGGTTATCGAGTTCATGCATCTTCGTGAGCAATGGATTTACATACACACCCACCAAAGAATGTGTTGATGACACTTTTTCTTCATCCATGGGAGGAGGAGGAGGAGGAGGTGGAGGAGACGGAGCAGATGCGTCTGATGAACCCACTTCTTCATCTTTCAGCTCTACGGTTGGATTGCCGGAGCGCACAAAAAAATGTTGATAGACAACTAAGTATATGGCGACAGTGAATGCTTGCATGGTACCAATCACCTGCAGTGGCAACACAGATGCTGCGTTACGCTAGGATGCCAAAATGCAAGGCCGGCCGTGTACGTTCACTTCAATGCCGCAGCTGATGAAGTTCTTTGCCTGGCTCATCATGCTGCGCGCTTCATGTCATCGTGCTGCGCGCTTCATGTCATCGTGCTGCGCGCTTCATGTCATCATGCTGTGTGCTTCATGTCATCGTGCTGCGCGCTTCATGGCATCATGCCGCGTGCTTCATGCCATCATGCTGCGTGCTTCGATGAAGTCTGAAGCCTCTGAGTTGTCGGATGCTCAGTGCTCAATTAAACGCGTTTCTTCGCCACATGCGAAGCGTAAAGCACTTCGAGGCGAGGGGCTCAGCTACAGCACCACACAAACTACAGCAGGCTGACCTGCTCGAAGGGACGCATGCTGTGCATGCTCCGGAGCGGGGCTACCCACCTGGCCAAACAAGCTGATGCACTGTACTGTAAAGAGGGAGCTCGACAACGTCTCTCGCAAGGCGCTCCCCGGATCCAGGTGCCACGCCAGCTGCACCGAGCCGATGATCCAAGCATTGCAGAGACATGTGAGGGTCGCTACGTACTGCTGCATGTGGCTGTCGAATGGCACGTGGGCAATCAAGAAAGACAACTGCGCACCGCAAACCGCAACAACATCGCGAGTCAAAGGGACACACTCACGCTTTCACACTCTCTCCGGGTTAGGAAGGCTTTTGGGCCAAACAGTCCACCCTGTTCATACAGCTACCACCCATGCAAGGGCGGCTGGAGGTCGAAGAGAAGGCATTGCACCGCGGATAGGTGCGACCATCCACGTGCAAAGCCTCCTCCTCGATTATTCGCGGTGCATTATCATGTGCATTGCCATGCGCACACATGCTCCATTACTCCGGAGAGCTCTCGGAGCGCAAGCGATGTCGCGCACCAATTTTGGCACCGAGAGGGCCGCCAACAGGAATGCTAAGAGGGATAAGGTAGGCTGGGGCGGTCTCTGCCACTGTCTGTAGGATATCAGGTCTGGCACTAACTAGTGCAAGTGAGATACCTCCAGCATCAACAAGGGCCTGCGGCTCTAGGATATCCACTGGCTTCTGTCCCCCAGACAACCAGCAGATGCATCTCAGAATGCCCGTGCTCGGATGGACCTGCTCCTGGTGTGCTATAATACTGCCTAGCACATCTCTAGCGACATCGGAGGCTGATAAGAGTAATGTACCCATGTCCAGTGCCGAGAGGGAGAAGGGGGCTCCTGGAGTGTCCTGGACAAACTGTGCTCTGATGTGCTCGACGAAAGCGTGTGGGACAATCCTGTATGCCATATCAGGGCCAAGGTGCTAGTAGCCCTGAGGGAGTGTGACACCTGATAGTGGGATGGAAAATCGGGTGAGAGCTGCCTGTTGTGCCTCTCTAGTGGGAATCCAGACTAGTAAGACTAGTAGGAACGGTGTGACCGGGTAACCTGGCTGGCCAGCATAGAAGTGCGAGGCCCCAGTGATGTAGTGAGCTGGCAAATCTGTGGCCGAGGTCACTGCCCTCTGTATCTCCCTGATAACCCTGGTACTCTCATCCACGGTGAATGGCTCTGGGCAGACACGACCGAGCCTGGAAATCCTAATGGCTGTCCTCGCAGAGAACGAGATGGGCTGATGAGTCCCTCCCTGATCGTGCTGCTGAGCTAAGCTAAGGTATGCTAAGGCTTATGCTGTAGCATCATTATCATCATCATTATCATCAGCCCATCTCGTTCTCTGCGAGGACAGCCATTAGGATTTCCAGGCTCGGTCGTGTCTGCCCAGAGCCATTCACCGTGGATGAGAGTACCAGGGTTATCAGGGAGATACAGAGGGCAGTGACCTCGGCCACAGATTTGCCAGCTCACTACATCACTGGGGCCTCGCACTTCTATGCTGGCCAGCCAGGTTACCCGGTCACACCATTCCTACTAGTCTGGATTCCCACTAGAGAGGCACAACAGGCAGCTCTCACCCGATTTTCCATCCCACTATCAGGTGTCACCCTCCCTCAGGGCTACTAGCACCTTGGCCGTGATATGGCATACAGGATTGTCCCACACGCTTTCGGCGAGCACATCAGAGCACAGTTTGTCCAGGACACTCCAGGAGCCCCCTTCTCCCTCTCGGCACTGGACATGGGTACATTACTCTTATCAGCCTCCGATGTCGTGAGAGATGTGCTAGGCAGTATTATAGCACACCAGGAGCAGGTCCATCCGACCACGGGCATTCTGAGATGCATCTGCTGGTTGTCTGGGGGACAAAAGCCAGTGGATATCCTAGAGCCGCAGGCCCTTGTTGATGCTGGAGGTATCTCACTCGCACTAGTTAGTGCCAGACCTGATATCCTACAGATAGTGGCAGAGACCGCCCCAGCCTACCTTATCCCTCTCAGCATTCCTGTTGGCGGCCCTCTCGGGGCAGAAAACCTTTTAATAACTTCCGGCTACGTTTGTCCTAGAATGCCATGATCAGATATGCGATCTTTCTCGTGTAATCCACTTCTGATCTAGACATTACTTTTATCTGGTCGTGAGTGGCTTATCCATGGACCGATTCCTTTGGCATCATCTAGCCGCAGAAGACCGGCTGCACTATGTACCCACGTCGGGAATCAAAGGATTCAGCACTTACTTCGGGACACTCAACCGGATTCTCCGGAGCTCGCTAGTGAAGAATGGGCCCCCCTAAGCCTCACTGGGCCACCTTAGCGCCTCTGCACCTACTCTGCCTGCGCACAAGACGTGTGTGTGTGTTTGTGCGTATTCACCGCGGTGCATCTGAAGCGCTACCGGCGCGCCAGTGAACAGCTAGCAGTGCACCAGTGGGCGCCTGTCAGGATGCGGCTCGCCGGGCGCACCTGTGAGACAAAGCCAATCAGGAGGATAGCGGACTGCGGCCATGTACACATTACGAGCTGCTCCCCGATCTCGCCCTCCTCGCACGCGCATGGCTTGGTAAAGACGCCGAGCACAACCTGCTCCCCTCCCCTCCGCTCCTCACTCTCCCTCCCCGCGCCACCATCATCTGCCATGCGCTCTGCTGCGCCTTCCTGAAGCCCTGGCAAAGCACCGGGGTGATAGCACGCCAGTCTTGAAGTTGTCCACCAAGGGGTGAATCTACGGCTGAACTCGTCCACCAAGCGGTGAATCTACGGCTGAACTCGTCCACCAAGCGGTGAATCTACGGCTGAACACCAAGTGAATCTACGGCTGAACTCGTCCACCAAGCGGTGAATCTACGGCTGAACTCGTCCACCAAGCGGTGAATCTACGGCTGAACACGTCCACCAAGCGGCGAATCTACGGCTGAACTCGTCCACCAAGCGGTGAATCTACGGCGCCTGGCGTAGAGGAAACCTTCTGTCAGGTGCAGCCATCTCTGCAGTTATCAGCCAGAGTACCGGGTGCGGCCCGTGCGAGTGAGGTGAACCTGCTTCCCACTGTCCCGCGGACTGGCGCAGAAACGCTCTGCGCCGCCACTCTGCCCCTCCACTCTGCCCCTCTGCTCTGCGCCTCCACTCTGCCCCTCCACTCTGCCCCTCTGCTCTGCGCCTCTACTCTGCGCAGCTCTTCAGAGGCAGTGGGGAGTGTGGGAGGGCGGGAGGATCACCGCCGCCATGACCCGGCCGAACATCCTCAGGACGTAGTAATACACGCCCACTGGTGGATGGCCATAGTCTCTCGCGGGACCCGCCATGCGGAACCCGGCAGAGCTGAGGCTTGCCTCATTGGACGCCGCCGATATCCTCTTCCTCCTCCCCCTCGGGAAGATCTCCCTCAGCACCTTGCCCAGGATCCGACGCGTGAACTGCCGCTCCGCCGCAACCTGCTTCGACTGCTCCAGGAAGAAGCCTGAGGCTCGGGACATGGCTACTGGCGTGCCCCTATAATTCTCAAACAGCACGCCGAACCTGCAGCGCCACCATGCCCGCTCGCACCATCCCTCACCTCCCGAACGATAGCGCCTGCAAACGCAAGTGGCAGCGATCTGCGGCTTCCGAGCAGCACTCCGAGCCGCCTGCCGCCTCAGGTCTGCGGCTGTAGAGCCCACCAGGAGGCCCGCAGCATGTGGTGCAGCACCCTAACCATGGGTTTATGCCTGCAGTCTGATGACACGTTCCCGATGACGAGTTAAATGCCCTCCCTCACATTTGGCGGCCTGATCAATCGCTCATCCTCCATTGAGTAGCTACCTGATGAGCCGGGTCTGCTCCACGGGCCGCAGTTCAGCTATAGGGCGAGTCTGCCCCAGAGGCCACAGGGCGGCTATAGGGCGGAGACTATTTCCCCACCTTGATCATCCAGTCTTGATTCCATGAGCTGGCGGGGGGCTCCGAGAGGGCGCGAGCATG
>LGRX02034205.1:0-44590 GCA_001247695.2 Cymbomonas tetramitiformis
ATTGATGGCTCCTTTGCAGCCTTGGACCGGTTGATGGCTCCTCTGCAGCCTTGGACCGGTTGATGGCTCCTTTGCAGCCTTGGATCGGTTGATTCCCTAGGCTAAGAATGTCCTGGACTGGGACGTGCTCTGCCGTTTACGCTTTAGTGGAGGGAAGGTGGCCAAGGCGCGCGGGGGGTGAATGTGGGGCGGGACTGGACAGGAGTATGCAGCCTACAATGATACTGTGAGTGAGTTGGAGGTGAGACTTCGGGCGGAGGCGGAGGCTGAGCGGGCGGAACGGCAAACGGGCAAGGCCACGGAGGCGCAGCTGCGGCGGGCAGAGCGCGAGCACGAGCGCCTGTTCAACCGGACGCTGGAGAAAGCCTTGCAGGCCCAGGACGGAAGGGTGGACCCTCGCCGTCGTGAGATGGTGAACAAGGTGCTCTGGCAGCCCCCGCCTTGGGGGGACCCAGCCCATCCTCCTTGCCGCATGCCTCGCCAGGGTCCCCGGAGCCCGGTTGGCCCCTGGCCTGTGCGTCCCCCCCCGCTCGTTCTCATTCCCGAGTTCAGCGCCCACCGCACCCTGCTCTTCATGCGTGTGATGCCCTGGGAGGAAGGGGGATGTTCGCTGGCAGGAGATGGAACAAGTGAAGGCGGAGAGGGAGGCGAAGCTGAACCCGATGCAGGCCGCCGCGGCCAAGATGAAGAAGGTGTGCTTCCCGCGATGGCCGCAGCGCGCCAGACTGCCCCGCCCTGACGTGAGCGCTGACGTGAGCCCTGACTTGAGCCCGCTCAGCGCAGAGCCTTCTGCGCTGACACGCGCCAGCGGAGATGGCTCTGCGCTGCAAGGGGGCTCTGTTTTGGCTGCGTTCGGTGGCGGCATTGCTGCAGCTGGCTCCCTCCGCGACTTTGCTCAGAGTTGATTCTCAATGCGGAATGCGTCTGACTCGCCGGTATGTCTGCCCGCTAGGCGGCAAGCCGCCCAGGCAAAGCCTGCAGCACAGGTCGCAATAAGTGGGTCAGCGTTTGCAATATCCGCTGCCGATAACGCATCTGCTTGGGGCTGGATGACCAGATCAATGAGGAGGTCCAGATGGCGGGGGAGATTGCGCTGGCCCGCGCCGATAAGCGGTTCCGTGAGCAGCGGCAGATTGACCTGGCCGAGCAAGTCGCGTCCGAGGAGCGGGTCCGCCCCGCATCCGACGGTTCTCGACTGCGCTCGTCACCGCCGCTGTGTCCGCTCCGCATCCGACGGTTCTCGACTGTGCTCGTCACCACCGCTGCACGCCTCAGCTCGAAATGCCCTCACATAGCTCTCTCTGTCTCTCTCCGCGTTTATGCCACCCCGCATGCCCCATCATCCCCCACATTGCCGCGCCTCCATCCGCCTCGCTGCGGGGCTGTCCTGATGACCTCGCTGCGGGGCTCTCCTGATGATCACGTATCCACTGCGAGTGACGCCGCTTTTCAAGCGGGGCGGGCCGGGTGCTCTGTTTCAAGTGAACGAGCTCGTGGCTCCGAGCTGCAAGGTGGCTGCGGGTTGGGGTGCCGCAGGCCGCCAATGCGAGCAACGGGGTGGACTTGCATGTCGGGGCTAATGTCAGCGCGGCATGGGAGGTGCGTGAAGTGTCACAGCTGCCTGCCCCCCGCAGCTCCAGGTCAAAGCTGAAGCTCGTGGCGTCCAGGTTGAGGCCCGTCGGAGGCGCGGGTATTCAAAACTTTGAAGCTCTCGCTCGGCGGTTCAGCAGAGGCGTGTTGCAATTTGGGGTTAGATGTGAGATGGCAGTGGGGTGGCGGGCCGTGTGTGGCGTGACCGCAGACCCTGCTGGCTGGGATATCGGATGGCAGCAAGCTGCATTACCTGTCCAAGATGTCGAATGTGTCCATGGACCTGATCGAGTCCCGCGCCAATGCCAAGGTCTCTGCGGCCTCATGGGGCGGTCTGACGCAGGGCAGGCGCTCAAAGCCGCAGAAGGCCAAGACTGTGTGGGCCATCCCGAAAGACGTCCAAGTGCCAGGTGCGCCGGCTGAGCTTTCTCTTTGGTCGATGGTGCTGCCAAGACTGAGACTGAAGCAACTGCCAAGACTGAGATTGAAGCAACTGCCAAGACTGAGACTGAAGCAACTGCCAAGACTGAGATTGAAGCAACTGCCAAGACTGAGACTGAAGCAACTGCCAAGTATTTTGCATAGCCTCCCGCGTTGTCCTCGCCATGGCCTCTTCTAAAAAGGTCAGCTTGCGCGTTCATTGGGAGTCGAGAACGGTCGTGCGAGCGCTGTCATGACGAGACGCGCGTGCACTGTCTTGCTGATAACTTGATGAGGAACGGAGATTGGCGGTGCAAGGGCAAGGAAAAAGACGTTAGGGCAAGCGGAGCAGGAGCACGAGCCCGTGCCGAAGCATGGTAACCAGGGCAGAATAGGGCCAACGAAGGATACGCTCGCGGATGCTGCGGCGAGCACGAGCCGCATGCATCAGAGGATCGAAAGAGTTGCGCAAGGAAGGTGACAACTGCAGTGTAAGGCACGGGTGCACATGATGAACAAGGCGGGGGCACAAGTGGGGAGTGCTCAGTAGAGGGCACCGGGGGTGCATGATCGAGGAGGGGAAGCCGGAGTGTCGGGGAAGCATCTCTCGGCGTCTGGAGCATGCGGTGAATGCGAGGGGGCGGCGGGGGGAGCGGCAGAGGGCAATGGCAGCGCGGCCATGCAGCGCTGGATGAAGCGCGTGACGCCGGAGGAGCTGCGCGCGGTCCATCGCGCGCAGCGTCGCAACGGCACCTCCGGCGCCGAGGATTTGGTGGGCGGCAACGTTGCGTTCCAGCAGAGCCACCTGAGCTCCGCGATCACGAACCTGTACGCCGTGGCCTTCGGGCAAGACCCCGAATTCTCCGACAACGGCACCCTTATCGAGCCCGGCTGGGCCCCTACCCCTGAAGAGGAAGCCCGCGCGGCCGCCGCCGTTGAGGCCATCAACACCACGTGCGGCCGCCCACTTGTCGATCCCTGTGGCAGCGCCATCCGTGAAGGTCTAGCGCCAGCCTGGTGACGGTGTGTAGCAATGTGGCACGGATGATTCGATCCGGGGAACGCTGTCTCTAGCGCCAGCCTGGTGACGGTGTGTAGCAATGTGGCACGGATGACTCGATCCGGGGAACGCTGTCTCTAGCGCCAGCCTGGTGACGGTGTGCAGCAATGTGGCGTGGATGACTCGATCCGGGGAACGCTGTCTCTAGCGCCAGCCTGGTGACGGTGTGCACCCTGGTTTGGGTGAAAGTGATGCTGATGATTCCGGTGGGGCGGGCTCTCTGCGCGAGGGGACCTCCGGCAACCCACAGATTCCACGAAGCCAGCCACTACAGCACGAAGGTCTTGGGGGTGCTCAGTGCACTGAATGCGCCACGCCCTCCCCGGCAGCCATCACCACCACCTCCTCCACCGGCACCCCGGTGGCAGGAGGTGACGAGCGAGACATGGGCCAGGAAGGAGCCCCGGCTGGTGGACATCTTTCGAGGCAACCTGGACTTTGCACAGATCGCGGTGAGCGCTCCAGCGTCGCACTTCAGTCCACGCTGCCCCGCCAAGATTTGGTCGCCGTATCGATGGCTCTCACGGGTCGGACGCCGGAAAGCTCATCCATCGGGGGGGGGCCAGGCGCGTACAATCGAGGCGAATCTGATAATTGCTACTATTTTCTTCCTCCGTGGCTGTAAATGGAGACATGGCCGCTGCATTCTGTGCTCTTGCACCTATTATCGCCTCGCTGCTGCTCGGATGCGCAGCCAGGGCATCCAGGGGCTCGTGCGTCCGCTCAAGACTGGACCGAGAGAGTGCATCCGACGCTCCTTCTGCAAACCCGGGTCTCGGCATGCATGCATCCGGGCTTTGTCATGTTCTACGACGTTCCGTGAACGCAGCGCTGCTCCTGTTTGGATTTGCGCATCAAACCCTCCGCCGCGTCTGAAATCATCCGTTCATTCCCAGAACGCGACTGCCATACCCATCCCCCTGCTGGAAAAGGTCCTCGACGCGCTGAAGTGCAGTTGGCATTGTGGTAGGGCCGGTTTCATGCAGTAGGCCTTCGCGCATCCCTTCCATCAGCGCGCGTCTTGTGTCGAGCGCCACGTGGCAAGCCCAACCTCGCATTTTCCTGTCTCCACGCCCGCGCCCCTCAAGCGCTCGCCGTTTCACAATCTCGGTATGAGAGGAGCAGCGGGGCCCGAATGCAGCAAACTGTGGCTCCCACGCCGATGACCGTTACGCCGACGATGGCACCCACGCCAATCCTTATCATTGACATCAACGACACCAACTCAGGTGCTTGCGGCGGTCTGGCACAAACGCATTCCTGGGTCTACGCCGCTCCCCTCACCTTGCCAGTTTCAGCCCCCCACCCGTACCTTGTGTCAATCCAGTGAGCAACCCCCTCTAGCTCCTATCAATTCAACTCTAATGATCGGCTTTGCCATGCTCAGCCGCACTCTCCTGCTAGCCGTGAGGCCCGAAGAACTGCCCCGAAGAACTGCCCGAAGAATTGCCCGAAGAACTGCCCGAAGCTGCCCCGAAGAACTGCCATTCAAGCTTGTTAGGACAAGCGCACGCCGTTGATCCTGAACAGTTCCGAAGATAAACAAGCACAACGGACTGGTCATAATGGATTGCGAGATTGGACCAGAGGCGGAACATCCTTTTGCCAAACTGAATATATTATGCTATACCTCGACTTGATGGACGGAGAGTGTGGGTGTGGACGGTGTGGGGAGAGGGCGGGAGAGAGCAGCCGACGGGTGGATACAGCAGCTGCGCCATGACGCGACAAATAGGTCCGTGTTCGCCAAGGAGAAGATGCAGGAATTCGATTCTCTTGTTAAGGAGTTCAAGCAGGTGAAGAATGAGCAGGTCACGGAGTACTTCAGTGAGAAGCAGGGGAGGCAAGGCAACGAGAATGACACCCCGAATAAGAAATATCAAAGGATGAAGAAGATCATATCCACCTCATCAATACATAGACGGAGACATTGATTCGGGTTGATGTGCAGCACATTCAGCTTACACAACTCTGTGAAGGTCGTGCGGAGCGGATCGCATGCGCAATGCATTCTTGCAATACCAAGAACAGCATGATGCCATGGTGTGGATCATATTAAGGTAGTCGAAGCCACGGAAAACGCACACATCTCTAGGTATTGTGCATAGCTCCCGGCTACAATGTATATTATCACCATTCATAATAGGATAACAAAGATTCACCGCTGTGAAAAGTGCACATACTCCTCGATATTATCCGAAACCCCTCCGAATAGCGCATCCTGAGAGCCATAAAAGTTCTGCACCTATTGATGGACACTACTTCCGGTGGAGGCACCATTAGCTGGTATCCTATAGAGCCCGACTACAACTGAATGGGCTTCAGCAAGTCACTCCACAGGCAGACAGCATAATAAGATGTGTGTGTGACAGTGGCCGATTGGATGATGGGATGTTGCTGTCCCTGCGGTACCCTTCTGACGGGTACTGCCTCTTTGAGAGCGTCGGGGATTCGTCTACGGCTCGCTAATTGGGAGTGTCTTGGATTCGTCTGACGCTTGCTCCCTCTCCGTGTACAGTGCGCATGGTTATTACACATGCCGGGGGACGTGTGTTCTTTGACCTTTGCTGCGAGGAGAGGCAGAAGGTGGTGATGTACACCTTCTGTGTTTTCCCTTGAATTTTGTGGGGAGCACTTAGGTGCCCGCATGTTTTTTTTTTTTTGGACATGGGGTGTCCATGCTGTGTGGTGCGACTGCATTCATGGCATGACCGTGAACCAGCATGGACCAACGGGCCCCATCCATCGACCGGGAGCCACTGGGGGGCATGCCAACAGGGTCCGCTCACTCCGTAACCCAGAGACCAGCAGTTGTTTGGCGATGATCGGTCACATCGTTTCATCTTTCCATGCTGCTTTGCATTTGGTTTGGGAATATGTATGCGTTTGTGGTATTTTGTCACGGCCCCGCCCTGCTCTTGGTTTGCTTCTCACATCCACTGGGATGATGGCGGGCTGGCTTTTGTTGGCCGATCTCATGCCGTTCAGTGTGACAGTGACCGCTGGCAAGCAGACTGACTTCAGTTCTGCGATGTTTTGCCAACCATGCGCGGTAGGAAGCAGTAGTGCGCCAGGGGAATTCAAAAATCGCGTTCTGTGTCCCCAGTGCTCATTTAGATGTAAAACAATTCCGTGCCAACCAACAATAAACGCAGAAATGGCGGCCAGGCTTGAAAGCTTTCTAGGTGCTTAAGATAATTCAAAATGAACTCGAGCAATCCGGCCAGGCACTGGCACAGGGGAGCTGGGAATTGACATTATAAGCTTCGGGCAAACGACCGATCATTCGCATCCAGGCCTGAATTTGGTGCAAAACTGACTACTACAGTGTCAAGTGCAAAAGGGGCTTGCAACATGTGAAAATGATCAGAATGCTGGAGCAAGAGCTCGGTTTGCGCTTGCAAAAACAAGCATTCACAGGCAACATTCAGATTATTGCAGATTCGTGATTCTAATGGTGATCTGTAATGACTATATTACATATGTTTATACTCTGATTCTCGACCTCATAAATTAGATACGGTTACCGTGAAATTACACCATATCATCACGTGTCAGCATTTTTTGCCAGGCTGCTGTCTTCGGATTTGACTGAAATATCCGTTTCAAAATGCATTTCTTTCATATTTCATGCAATGCCCAACCGTGAAAAGAAATGTCATTTATGAGTGACCCATGTAATACCGTTTCATACAGTTGATCTCTTACAGTTGTGGAATGGCAAGTCGTAATTGCAGTAACCCCTTTGGCCACGCTGATGTGTTGGTTCAAAAGTACTACTGCTCATTGGCACATTTCGGAGTGGAACCTTCCTGCGCGGTAAGAATGGTCATAGGTGCAGCCACACCCCCGGAAGACAAATATCGGACCCACTGCCCGGGTTCAGGTCCTCTAACACGGTCTCTTGCTTCAATCTCCAAGCACTCTTCAGCACTGACCCACGAAGCCCCAACGCTTTCGTAATCCGGAATGCTTTTGGCTGGTTGCGTATCATCCAACGGTTCCGCCAGGAATATAACCCGCATCCGTGTATCTGAAACACCAAGGGGACGGTACTCAAAGCGCAGCACGCCTGTGAGTCGTATAGCAACCCCAGCTTCCTCTAGAGTCTCCCGAACAGCCGCATCTGCCAAGTTTTCCCCTGCATCGACTCGCCCCCCTGGGAGCCAAAACCCAGAGTTGGCGAATTCTTGCACCAGAAGGTATTTGCCATCAGAACGCCGACGGCACACGACGAGAGCAAAGGCGTGGAGCGCTGAAGGGGGGTAGTCGTTCTCGCTCGCCATCTCTCCCCTCCCGGGGGGTCCATGCTGGTTGTGGAGATGCACTGCCACTCTTCCACAGCACTTTCTACAGACTGGGCACTCCATTCCCCTTGGAAAATTGAGATTACTATGATAAAGTGGTAGATGGGTCCATAGCTCGTCCTCGCTAAGGCCACCGAGTCGACAGCTGGGATGTGGACAGGTGTAAGATCTTACGCCTGTCGAGGTTCCTTCTCGGGCTACCTTCGACAAGGCCTGCTGGAGGGACTTGGGATCTGCTGTCACCATATTGGCACCGGCATCGAAGCACGCAAGGCGAATTGACGCTGTCGAAGCGGCTGTGTGGCTATAAACGCAGACGAAGAGGGGTGCCTTTCGCGGCGCTGCCAGTAAGGAAAAGCACGAGTTCTCTTGCCGCTGCCCGAGAGCCGTGATCAGTACTCTGACTCTCTGGCGATGAGGAGTTTGCGCATCCTCCGAGATTTGCAGCGCCCGCTCCGCCTCGGCCGTCGATGGGACTCGGGTGAGATGAAATCCAACCTGGTTCGCCACTTCCTCCACGACGGCATAGGTGGAGTCGTTTGCCATACACACAATCTGCGCACACTCATGGCGCAAAACTACCCGTGACGAGGTTGATTCAACATTTCAGAGTTTGGCCGTGCAGTTTCGAATGCGGGTTAGTTGAGGAGAAAGCAGCGGGAACTCGGGGAGTCACTGCCAGAAAAAATTCAGGCTGACAAAACGTGTGCTCTAACGCTAGCAAGGCATGGAAACGGTTTGAATACATCGACGATCAATCGGGAAAGTCCGTATTGATTTGTATGTCGGTTCCACATCTGCAGGCGGAAAGGGCGATGTAGGCACAAATCGAACACAGGGTTGGTAACGGCGAGTTCGGCCAGGCGCACTACCTGGCGTTCTAGATTATTCTGCGAGCCACTCCTCGTACAGCACTGCATTTCGGGGACTTGCCGCGCCTTCAAGAACGCGCTGCAAACAGACCCGCAAAAGGTGACTGCTGCGGAAAGGCGCAGTGGAACTGTTTGGACAGCACCACGGCACCAGCAAAACGGTACATTTGCTTTCGGAGTTAACTCCACCCAGGTGCTTCACTCGGTATGTATTGATGTACTTACTGTGCGTGCGTATTTTTCACCAACTCCCGATACGCGTTTTCCTCGGAGGAGGTACGGGTACCTGGTGATGACGTGCGCTTCACCAGCCCTTCTATTGTCAGCCGCTGACAATATCTGCAACTACTGATGCGTTTTTTTTTCCAAGATGAAGTCAAGTGGTATGTCGTGAGCTTGGTGGAGGCTGTCGGAAAGATTAAAATCAGATACGGTCGGCACTCGTAGAAGCGCGTATACCCGCCTAATTTTCCCGATTCCCACGTTCACAACTTCACTTGGATTTGCACCTATTAGGAAGTCGCGCCTACTGTTTACGAGATGAAGGCTGGCTTGCTGAATTCAAGATGAAATGAGGTTGCTCTGCAAATGAGCTTGGAAAGAGAAGATGGACAAGCGAAGGAACACCCGCTCGGCTGAACCGACGAACCATCGCATGATCGGCCGAGGTCTCATGCGATGGCTCCTTTTCTCCTCACGTCAGGCGAGGGATCGACACGTGCCATGCCGCGGCCGGTCGGACCGATGAGCATGACATGACAGTCGAGTGCACTGCACTGCACAGTCGACAGTGAGAATGACAGTCGCACTCACGTCAGCCGAGCGTCAGGGCCGGGCCCTTCCTAAGCATCCCGTCCTAAGCGCCGTCGATGGTCGCTCCATTCTTTATGCGGTGAGGACGAACGGTCGACAAACGGACGACACCTTTTTCACCGATCGATCGAAGGGCATGTCCTCCGCCACGCGACGGAAACACAGAGTCATTGCCTATTCTGCCAAAATTACGGGGGTTAACGACACCTAATAGGGTGTTGAATTTCCCAAAAAATGGAAAACGTGTGGGGTGGCCTGGGCCTTTGGGCCTTTGGCTCCCGCGGGGCAGTGGGGGGCTTTAGGCCTTTGGCCCCCGCGAAAGGCGAGGGCGGGGGTGGGGGCTTTGGGCTTGGCCGAAGGCCAAACTTTTGAAAAAAAGGCTTATATATAGGGTTTTGGGTCATTTTCAAGGTCGGTGGGGAGGGCTTTTGGCCTTCGGCGCCGAAAACGACGGGGGCTTTGGGCTTTGGGTCAAAACCCCAAACGATTTCCGGGCCATTGTTTTTTAAATTCAACACCCGTTATTATGCGTGTAAAACGACCGGAAGCATAATATGTCCTATATGGCTCGATTCTTGTATCGGATGTCACTTGTCGCTAGTACTGCAGGGAGCACCGTAGCGTCCACCATCGCTCAGCGGGCGCTATGCTTACATTTCGGCGTAGTGGGCTCACCATTGGCAAACTATGTGCTAGTTGTGCCCCCGAAATCATGGTGCACGAGAGAAAGTACGTTTTGAGGAATCATCACGGGGAGACTGACTCACACACCCCCATAAGGTTGGGTAGAGCAGCCTCTTCTGTCACCCCTCGCCATGAGGTGCCACGTCGGCAGTCGGCTTTTCACCGTTTGCACATATAATAAAACGCCTAAGTTATTGTATTATCTCATCTTAGTCCAAGGCAATGTATCGGTTGGGTACGAGCATATCGATCGATTCCGATAAATGTTATAACTACATCGATCGATTCCGATTTATTTGATTTTACATCAATCAATTCCGATTAAACCAGCATATTGATCGATCGATTCAAATATATTTCACCCTCGATCGATCGATTCCGATATTTAACACTTGCATATCGATCGATACTAATATACAATTTGTGTAGATCAATCGATTCTGATAATTGTCAAAGGCAACCGATATTCCGATTATCGATACCAATCGATACAACCGATATACATTTGCAATTTTGCACACACAACCGACACAAGACTGCAATTTTTGTCATTCAATGACACAACTGGGAACTGGCATATGCAAACAATATGAAAATATTATTACAATATTACACAGTGTTCATGGCGGCCATCAATGGCTATTGGGCGCACCTTACGACGGTGGGTTTACCCACCGTAAGAGACATTCGAAAACCGCATGTTAGAGCTAGCATATTGTGCCAACTTGGGCAAGGGGGGCAGGACGAAACCTAGTGGTGTTTGTACAAAACCTAGTGAAGTGACTCCACAATATCGTCAATCCCGATTCACGATATAGTGGAGTCACTTTTCGGGTTCATCGAATCCTGCCCCATCCACGACATTTTGTACAAAAATGACTAGGGGGGTGAGGTCATGTCAGCAAAGTAACGAACTTCGCATACGCGTTGTCAATACTTTTATACTATATAGGTATATATATACTATATACTATATACTATATACTATATACTATATACTATATACTATATACTATATACTATATACTATATACTATATACTATATACTATATACTATATACTATATACTATATACTATATACTATATATCCTATGAATATAATTATATGGGATAAGTCTACATCGGGGGCCGACATTTCATTTAAATCCACATCGGGGGTCGACATCTCATTTAAATCCACATCGGGGGCAGACGCTTCATTTTAATCCACATCGGGGGCGGACACTTCATTTTAATCCACATTGGGGGTAGACATCTCATTTTAATCTACATCGGGGTGACATCTCATTTTAATCTACATCGGGGGCCGACATCTCATTTTAATCCACAAAGGGTGTAGACATCTCATTTCAATCCACATCGGGGGTATGCATTACATTCAACGTAAGGATGTAATATAAACGAAATAAAACTATGCATATCCAACCGGTAGATATGTAAATCATATCGCGATGAAAATGTCTACCGGTTGGATTTGCGAAATAATGTTTTTTGGAGCGTCCAATAGTAAAAAAACTGTTTCATTTTGATACGGGCTGATATGCGAGCCCTCAATATATCAATAATATAATAGAAAGCGCGGTGTTATTGGACTGTAACACACGTGCGAGTTATGAGCGGGATGAGTGCAGTGACTTCTGTGAGAAGATGTTGCTCTAGCACAACGCTAGCTCATCTATACCGAATGTCTCCCATCGCATAGATGGTACCGCCATTGGGTTGTGAACCCGAGACATTGGTTGAACGACCAGTATCGTCAGAACGAATAATGCGTTCGCCCCATAATACTGCGCATGCTTGTTCCGCACATGCTTGAAGCGAAGATGATTTCTTGTTTGCTACTTCAAGATTGTATCTTGCTTTGCCATCTTCGAGTTCGACATACGAACTCTCGATGACAGGTGGCATTCAAGTCTTTCCTTGAATAATGACAGATGATGTGACGTATCATCTGACGACATGTACAGTCAAAGTCGACCGTACTGACGACTGTCTGTCATTATAATATATGACATGATGACTCGACATGACATGCCATGACATGGTATGACATGTCTGACAGGTATGACACGTATGATATGTATGACACATATGTCATCGGTCATGACCCTGACAGATCTCCCCTCTTAAAAGAGTTGTGACCTCACAACGGGCATACCTTTATATATGTCTTTGATGTCATTGTCGTTGTTGCTTCTGTTGGTACCAGTCTTCTTACACCGATTTGAGGCGTCCCTCATGGTGTTTTGGGATTTTGGGGGGAACTGAGTCCACTTTAGTCCCTCACCTTAGCATGATGCCCTATAGGCTAATGCCTTACAGTTCTTAGGATGTAGCCCCCTTTGAATTGCGTATCGTATTTCAGAGTGACGATTCAAGGTTCGATGAATTGCGTTTCGTGATACAGATTGACGCTGGATTACTGATTGATCCATACGTATCGTGCGTCAGAGTGACGATTCAAAGTATCCGAGGTGTACGTTACGGATTATTGCGCTAGCCGTCGTCGCTTTAGCGAACGATGATCCCACGATTTAACGATTTATAATCGCACGATTCTCGGCCTTATATATACAACTGATCGTTTGTTGTTCGTTTCCACGGTTGTTATATATTATGCACCCAACCCTTCCTCCCCTCTTGAAGCAACTTCGGAGGTTCACAGGCGGTCATGGGGAGCCCTTTGGATGTTTCCGGAGTTATTTCACCGGGGGCTTGTTTTAATGCAAACAGAGTGGCGCTGCTTAACGGGATTGGACTTATAATCCTTTACCCGGTCTGCTCACTCTTGAATTATTGGTCCAGTACGCACGCTTTGACGAACATCTATCGCGATGAGTGAGAGTGGATTCGCCACGTACTAATGTGAAATTTATTTTAGTTATGTTTGTCAGGCATAACTTAGGATCACAACTCCGTCTACCGCAGTCGATGTCTCCGGTAGCTTCGGATGACTGGCCATAGAATCCGATGACTAACCACGGTCTTGGCAAAGGTAGCATTAAGCAGTTTTTATTTATCCACAGATATGATATCTCGCATGTGTGCGTATCTGTGCAAGGGTATGATTTTGTACAAGGCTCACTACACCTTCAGCAAGGAAGGATCAATTTCCCGCTTCTATGCAACATAATGATAAAACATTAAGAGCAAGGTATATAGATGATCGACATGTATTAGTATATATTACAAGAAGTAAGGGCATTAGGCTTAATATAATGTTTAGCCTTCATAGGCAGCTGTCATGTCTGCTGCATTGGTCAGCTCTGTGGCTTTGACCCAGGTGTCATGCTCAGGGCCGTAGCCTGCATATCGCACTAAGTAGTACTTGACACCTCTAGTGAACTTATCTGAGAGTATATGTGATATCTCAAACAGTGGTTGTCCTTCTTCGGTGATCATCTGTGGCAGAGGCAAAGGTGCTTGAATCGAGTCGTTATACAGCTCTAATCTGGATACAGGCTGTACCGGATGAATACGGATATCGAGGTCTCCGAAATCTAACTCGTATGCACGCCCATGGCTAAGCACGCACTTCTATGTGTTTATTATGGTGAACGGCCCAATATATGGCTGCTTAAAGTGTCTGCTTGCCTCTGTCAAACCAGTCCATTGAATAAACTCGGTCCGTAAAAGAACTTTCTGCCCAACTGCATATTGCCGAGGCATGTGAGTCTTATTGAATCTGGCTTGGCTAATTTCTGCTGCTCGGGAAATGTTGTCTACCGCATTGGCATGTACAGCCGAGTACTGGTCAAAATGATCTCGAATAGCTCTTTGTATTGGAACAGGAGCTTCTGGCGGAATAGTGATTACCAGATCATGAGGCGAAAGTGGTTGCGCCATCGAGTCGAGATAGAATGGTGAATAACCAGTTGATGCAGAAACTGTGTTGTTAATTGCAAACTCCACCAGAGGCAACTTGTCCTCCCACGAATTGGCTGAAGTATCATTGCAACAACACCTGAGGATATCCTCGATGAAGGCATGGCTCCTCTCATTGGCTGCATTCGACTGTGGATGGTGTGAGGACGTCATGGACAATCTCGTACCAGTAGATTTCCACAGTGTTTGCCAGAATGTAGAGGTGAATCTGGGGTCTCGATCTGAGATGATGTTCCTCGGAAGACCATGGAGCTTGAAGATATGCTGCATATATATAGAAGCAGTATGCTGAGCTGTCCAGGTCATGCTGAAGGGAATGAGATGACAGCGATGAGAGAATTGGCACATTACCACAAATATACTGTCGTGCCCATTAGTGGTGATAGGCAGGTCAGTAATCCAGTCAAGAGATACATCTAGCCATTTTGTCTTAGGCACACTATATCGTATATGTGCCTGACCATAAGGCTTGTGTCGCCTCGTTTTCTGGCGCTGACAAACGGGGCACTCCCGAATGTACTGATGGCTGCCGTTGTCATTCCTGGCCAATAATACCGGCTACGCAGAAGATGAAGCATGCGATTTTTGCCTACATGACCAGAAATAGTGGCTGAGTGGCACTCATGAAGGAGAATGTGGCGAAGCTGTGTGATCTCACCGTCATCTGTGGGGACTTTAGCTGTAGGTGGAATGTACAGCTGTCTGCCATATATGGTCTTACGATAGATCAACCCCTGAATGAGCTCGAAGCTGTAGTTGCTGACTGACTGTGATGAAGTCGATGATGCCAGCTTAGCCAAAATAGTCTGTGCAAATGTATCACGATCATATTCGGATATAATGATGTCGTGTAGTTGATGAGCTGATGAAGAAGATATAAGAGCAATGAATGTAGGATCTGCAGATGTATGGCATGACTTCGCTGATGTCTATGTGTTGCAGACAATGAGTGAGTTCAAAAAGTGCAGAGATACGAGTGAGTGCGTCTGCAACCTTATTCTTATCGCCAGCAATATGCTCTATACGGAAGTTGTACTCGGAGAGCTCATCCAACCACCTTGCCTGTTTGGGGCTCAGTGTGGATTTGGACTGGAAATAAACCAGTGGCTGATGATCTGAGCGTACAATAGTCTCAGGAGCTCCCAACAAGATGTGGCGAAAGAATCGGAAGCCCTCCACAATGGCAAATAGCTCGATCTCAGGAATAGGCCAACGTCTCTGTGTATCGGATAGAGTGACGCTGTGATAGCCACATGGCTTCATATATACCTTTTTCTTGATCCTGGAGTATCACTTGACCAACGTGTGTGCCTGATCCATCGACCTCCATAATAGATGGCAGTTTCTGATCTGGAAGCTGTAGTACTGGAGCGTTACAGATGGCACTCTTGAGATTATCAAATGCCTGCTGCTGCTCAGATTCCCAGACAAACTCTGCATTATCTTTAAGGAGACGATTGAGCGGCTCGGCAACTTTCGAGAACTTTGGTATGAATCTCCTGAATTGACCGACCATGCCCAAGAATGACCGAAGGGATGACTTGCCATCTTTAGCCATACGGCGTAGAGGCTGCTTTCCAACGGTAGGACCATAAGACACTGGAGGCTGAATTGCCATGACTGCTCGGATTCTGTCTTCGATGATGGACAAGCCTGCTTCAGAGATGTGATGTCCGATAAAGTCTATAGATCTGACGAACAACTCCACCTTGGAAGGCCTGATGAAGAACTGGTGTTCTCTGCAACGCTGGAGAAACTGTCGGACATGACTCACGTGGCTGTCAAAATCCGGACTGTATACGATGGTATCGTCCATGAAAATGACAAGAAACCGATCGATGAAGTCAAAGAATGCCCGATTTCCTACACGTAGAGCTGTTGCAGGAGCATTGGTCAATCCAAAAGGCATAACTGTCCACTCATAGGAACCGTATCTGGTGCGAATAGCTGTTTTGTGAATGTCATCTGGATGTATAGGGATCTGATGGAAGAACTGATTGAAGTCAAATCTACTGCTAAACCATCGTGCACCGTTTAGCTGTTCAAGAAGGGTGTCGTGAGGTGGCAATGGATACGTGTCCTTAATTGTGATGTTATTAAGGGCTCGATAATCACAGCACATCCTCCACTTCCCACCTGGCTTAGGAGCGAAAATGATAGGACATCCATATGGAGATGATGACGGACGAAGGATACCCAAGTCGACATATTTGATGATCTGTCGTTTGAGCTCTTCCATCATGGGCACTGGTATGGTACGTACTGGCTGCGATGGCGGCTTGTGCCCAGGTTCAATGTTGATTCTATGATAACCACCTTCAAACCGTTCTGGCCTATGACCAGCTGGAAGATCCTCCTGGAATATGTCTGAAAAGTCTTCTCTCATTTGATCACGTGCTGCTGTGACCTCTGGGTCTTCCATAGTGGTGTCTGAGTCTGATGCTGTGAAGACCAGTTCACCATCGACCTCTGAGAGAAAGAAGAGATAAGCCACGGCCTCTTCAGCCGAACCACTGGATCGAATACGACGCAGGTGCTTTCTCATGGTGGTGGCGCTGACCAATTCCATTTCAGGAAGGTCATCTGAGCCTGGAGTCTGTTCAACTCTGGACAATACTGTGCGAATACTGGAGCCTGATGAATGCTTCCTAGTGATCGTCAGATTTTTAGTCTGGAAGTCAATGTGTGGATTTCTCCTCTCCAACCAATCTTGACCCAGAATGACAGTGAATGGTTTCATGTCAATGATGTAGAAATCGTCTGTATCCTTATACTTACCCAGCGTAAATGTAGCCTTTGGAAGATAGGATGTGCATGGTAGTTGGCTTCCTCCAGCCAATCCCACTGAAAACGATGAAGAATCTGTGGGTGCTATACCAAGCTGAGCAGCGAACTGTCTGTCAATGAAAGACGATGTAGCTCCTGGATCTACCAATATGTGAGTACTCTGTCCATATACTTTCCCTTTGTACAACAACAGCTTCTTCTGTGATTTCAGCCGTGCTGTTTGAGAGTGCATCTGTGCGATGTGCTCTGAGGGCGTGTCCATCTGCTGAAACTGCAATGTCAGACTGGAAAGGACTTCTTCTGAGATACTCTCAACCCGGCCACTTGCTTCAGTGGCATCTTCAGGCTGATTTACCTTGGGGGTGCTCTCAACACTGGTACCTGTGCAGTACCCTGAGAGTTTCCCTGAGGAACTGGAACTGAAGCTGGAGCTGGAGTTGCAACTGCTGCATTGATGCTGTGCGGACTCTTCAGTTCCTTAACCAAGGTGTTGATCGTATTGATGAGTTTGCCGGACCCATCCTTAGCACCCTGATTCTGTTGCTGCTGCCTCCTGAAAGGATTCTGAGCTGGTGGCTTGCCTTTGATATCTTTTCCATCTGGGGTCTTGGTGGAAAAACAATCCTTTGTGACGTGATTAGTACAACCACAACGCTGGCAAGGCTGAGGATTCTGTGATTTTCCTTTCCCTTTTCCTTTGCCTTTTCCACCTTTCCCTTTGCTCCGATTCTGATTGGAGTTCTGACTGCCACTTTGGTTCTGATTCCAATTCCTGTTGGATTTGTCATATGGCTTTTTGCCACGCCCTCTGTCTTTGTCCTTCTTGACTAGGCCTCCTGATGACTGCTCCTTCTGACCCTGATAGTGACCCTGACAGATCTCTGACTGCTTCGAATGAACGACATAATTCAAATCGAGCAGTATCTGTGTGGTTTCTTGCCACGACAGATTATTCCTTTCTTGCTCTGTTAGGAATCTTAACTGGAACTGTCTGCGGAGATTTGGATTCATGCTGCTGACAAATCTGTCCTTTATTAACACATCGTTCAGATCAACTGCTGCTAAAGCAGCCAGTGACGTAAACGTGCGCAAATAGTCTGAGAAGGTTTGGCTTCCTTGAGTCAGTGCCATCAGGTGTTTCTTGGCTACTGATCTCTTATGAGGGTTACCAAATTGGCTGAGGAATATCCGTCTGACCATCTCATATGTGGCATCCGGTTGCTGTGCCACGACCTGGAAATAGTGTCGGTCATTGGTTTGGATAAGAGTCAGGAATACTGTGATCAGGTCCTTGTCCTTGACTCCTGGATAGGTGAACTGAAAATACCGGTCCACCGTGTCCAACCAAACTTCTGCGTCCTGTCCAGATTTGAATTCCCTAGGTGGTGCCATCTTCACCTTTGGGACCAAACTGGGTGGAGCTGGTGCTGGAACAGAATCATCGTCAGGATCTGTAAAGACTATTGGAGGATTGTCTTCTGTGTACTCAGTCTCTGGTTCCTTCGGTTCATTGGCTGGATCCCTATATCGGCTCATATCGGGCCTCTTACGACTGATGTTGTCGAAGTATCCTATCTGGTCGAATCTGGTTTGAGTGTTGTCATAACCAGCGATCCACTTAGGAACCTTGAACCGGCTGAATGAATCATAGGAGCCTAGGATGTCGAAAAACCATGTTGATGGATCTGGATTGATGGCTGGGATTTCTGGTTCTTCCTCTTCGAATACCACCATCTAAAAAACAAAACACAACACAAAAGATGCCTTCAGCTAACTGAGTGTGTGTGTGGTATATATATAGTATATATATATATCTATGTTATATACGTATAGTATATCTGCGTATGTTTACATACATGTAGTACATTTGTACATTATAATGAGGCAATTATGTATATATATCCACCTTCTTCCCCCCTCAAGGAAGTGTGAACATAAGGCAGTTGTCAGTTGCCCTTTTACCTCATATATAGCATGCATTCCTTATAGGAAGCAGCTGTTACAGTTTTAGGGTTGCAGCCCTACAGTCTTTGGGTTGTAGCCCTGCAGTTTTTGGGTTGCTGCCCGTAATATTATCATGTCTGTGCTGATTACAGCATGATATATTTATGCCAAACACGAAGTGTATCCAATATTTAGGTGGCATTTAGGGCATGTTACGTTACAGTGGCCCATATCCCCAACAGCGTGTTTAGGGTGTTACTTGGTATCAGTAACCCTAAAATAGGTAAAATCAAAGCAGTATAAATATTTTGCAAACATTTTTACGCAAAACTGCATTTAATGTCACACTGAATGTTACGTGGTTTGCAGGAGGTATGTTACACCCCTGACACACACATTTAAGTTTAGGGGTGTTACAGGGTGTTACAAGTGCTGCATAAATCAGGGAATATTTGTTGATAGCTGAATAATCAGATCAGCAAAAAAAATCAACCCGATTTTTTCATTTTGAAATCATGCGTGGAGCATTTTTACGCATTTCGTTGCAGCCAATATGTATACCCATATATATTACACACCTAATATCTAGGGTGTTACACGAGATATGACCATGGTCATTATGATTTTCTGATACCTTAATAGGTATAAAATCATAATATCAAATAAAATAGGGTCGAATTTTCAATTTTCAAATCTATCGCAAACGAATTTCACCCATTTTGGCCGTTTTTCGGCTATTTATTGTTTTCCATAGTAATATATCTCTGTGTGTGTAAGCTGCAAAGTACAGAAGTACTGCAACTTACTTCACCTTTGCACATGACAATTTTCATGGCATAAAAGTGAATATTCCTGTATGTCAACATCTGTGGTTGATCATATTTGTGGGTTTTACTGATTTGAAACCCATGGAAGTAAATGCACTCCCTGATGATATTTAGGTGTACCAACTATAAGCGGATTATCCACTTTAGTGATAACTTATCAACCTATGATATGTTTAAGCATATGACTGTGCTCTAAGAGTATATCAAAATGATATCTCTAAATTTCAAACATATCTGGACATAGCTTGATTATAATCAAAGCAGTTTAGCACAACACATATATATGTGTGTGTATGTCCACAACAACCTATGTCAGCTCAATATATGTATGTACTGATCTGGTTAGGTACATGCTTTTGTGCTGATCAATACCGAGTCATTTGTCAGAATGCAGTATAGTGGTTGTTGTTGCTCCAGCGATGTGTGAGAGTGAATGGATTGTGCTCAACAGTCACCAGCTGTTGTAATGAGCACAGTATTCTGCCTTCTGGCTACTGCCCCGCAGTCCTTGTGGTAGGACCAAATCGACGATTTGGTCCTACCACGAGGACCATTGTTCCGATAATTTAATTGGCCATCTCCCGTGATTTGTGGTGTCTAACCAATGAAAGGTGGTATATATAGGTCCTATATTAATTTATTTGAACGCTAGTTTGGCCTATATCCATCCCATATATCCATGACGAACGTATTTCAAACCTCTACACGCAAATGTTTCAAAACGGATTTTTTGGAACATTCAAAATGTGGCAAATTAGTGACTCATCTTCAATAATTTTTTACCAATCATATATCAACACTACACCTGCGCGGATACCATCAAATTGAACCTATACATATGTCCCAATCATATTTGGGCGGTAGGCCCGGTTGGAATGCATATATTGGCTCGTTGGCTCGTTGGCTTCCCCTCTAATATATTGGCTCGTTGGTTTCCCCCCTAAAACAGTGGTCACGCGAGCTGACCAGCCAGCCATCATAATTGCTTGCTAGAGGGCATATATCGCAAGGTTGGTGTGTGCGGCACATTAAATCTTCAAGTATATATGTATTGCGAATTTCTGAAAGTCTAACATCATCCAAATATCTTATTTTTCGACTGGCGCGTACATTTTAGAATGGATGAATGCCAATTTCTAAAGTCCGAAATTCACTAAATTCGGAATTTGCATTGTGTTGAACATGCGCCATGCTGAAATAGAGCGGAAATGATGATGAGGGTGCGAAGTAACCGATTCAGTTATCTTATTTGGTCATAAACTCAAGATGTATGACCATGAGCATCACCGTGAGCCCCCCATGTGACTCCTAATACTCAAAATAACGGTGGTCCTTGTGGTAGGACCACAATTTTCTTCAAGCTTTTGGTGAAATTACACCCCTAAAGCGTGTCGTTCAACCACACACCTAAAGTCTGATGGGGGCCGCCGTTATAAGAAGTAAAATTCATTTAACTCATAAATATCATGTGCAAATGTTGCCTGTGCCTCAAATAGTCGATTTAGTGATCGAAACCGCAATTGCCCATTGGTCCTTGTGGTAGGACCATGAATTTGGGTAGTAGCCACTTCGGGTCTGGAGATAACTCCATCCAGCCCTACAACATGTTGTCTTATCCTGCTCCCATATGTATCGCCATCTCTGACATTCCACACGCACATGTGTTTGTGGAATGGTATCCATATTATCATGCACATAATAGACATTATAGTTGATCAATTCACTCTGAGTCAGTGAATGTCAATATATACAGTAATGCCAGTGTGTGTGCAATGTGTAGTACTTATTGATTAGTACTTTTGCCAGTGTGTGTGTGTGCTCACTTTTACACACTTACAGGAAGATAACTTCTGGTATTATAATATTCCCAGACAGTTTATCATGCAGGATGATGATCAGCATACCATGTACTGAATGAATCTAGCATGATATATATTAGGTTAGGAGTTATTGTAATCCTGTTTTAATCTCATTCACAATAATGAGTTGCATATGATTTTACATGTAGCTCTGGTGAGTATTCCATCCAGTAATCCATCATAGAACGTGCATGTGATCCCAAGAGCATCTCGGCTCCACCGGGACATGACGAGCTAGTTATGATGTTAAGACTACTTTCAGGCACCTTATGCTAACATGGTTCTAATATAACTTAGCATGCACTGCAAAATGCTTGTGCAATGTTCAGTATTTGCAATATGCTAGTGTTCCAGTTGTTGACGTGATCAAACTGGATATATATACTACAGCTGGTATCGTGATCAAGCTGTTCTGGTGATGCATGCACAATTTAATGTTGCAGTCACTCAGTATAGTGTATATGTGATGTAATGCTGCATGTATTCACTATATGTTGCATGTTGGAAAATGCTGCAAGTGGAGTATTAATGCATAAGTGTGTGTGTGTGTGTGTGTGTTGCAATAATTGCAATCTCAGTACACACATATATCCTGCACACTCTATTGCTGCAGATCATGAAGATGTACACACATATCTTGCACACTATATTGTTGCAGATCATGAAGATGTATTCTGACAATTCTGACAGTGGGTATTTGAAATATCTCTGCAGCCATCAAGATATAGTGTGAAATGCTGCATTATGGTGATCATGCATCAATCGTGCGTCCATCAAAAATATACCTGCGAGTATACAAATGTTTTGCAGAGTATATTGACGCGAGCATGTAATGCACAGGTGATCGTAGCAATATTTTAACATCATCATCGTAAAAACTGCAAGATGATCGTAGCACGCTGCAAGTGAATTTATGCAATCGGGCGCGCTGCTGATGAAAAGCATACATCGTCGCCATTTCTCAGCGCATGATACGAGCGCTGACTTATGCTGACTTGTGCGCGGATCATAAATCCGTCGATGATTTCTATGCCGTATCTCATTCTGCGTAATTTTCAACTGCGAATCATGCATGCGCGTGCATGTGCTTGCCGCGCATACTTCTGATTGCGAATCACTTCTGCGAGAACATATGATTGACGCGCATGCTTTCAGCTGCGAATCGATATCTCGCGCACCGACATAGATGATCGCCGTACAGTATACATTTCTCAAAACTGCAAATCATTCTGTGCGCGTATGTGACCATAGAGCATTTTTATGCCTCGTGCACACCTTTTCGCACAGTAAATTTGATGATCGGCTGTATGTGCGATCCTGCGAATGCGACAATTATCTCGCGCACTGTCTTCGCTATTGCAGCGGTATATGCGATATATCAATTATTCGTATTATTCGACTGCGTCGCCTTATATGCTTGAGCTCCGCAACCTGTCAACACAAAATTATTGATATCTACGCGCTGCACTCACTTGAGTTCTCGTTTCTCGTGCCTGACGAGCTAGAATACCATCTGATACGGGCTGATATGCGAGCCCTCAATATATCAATAATATAATAGAAAGCGCGGTGTTATTGGACTGTAACACACGTGCGAGTTATGAGCGGGATGAGTGCAGTGACTTCTGTGAGAAGATGCTGCTCTAGCACAACGCTAGCTCATCTATACCGAATGTCTCCCATCGCATAGATGGTACCGCCATTGGGTTGTGAACCCGAGACATTGGTTGAACGACCAGTATCGTCAGAACGAATAATGCGTTCGCCCCATAATACTGCGCATGCTTGTTCCGCACATGCTTGAAGCGAAGATGATTTCTTGTTTGCTACTTCAAGATTGTATCTTGCTTTGCCATCTTCGAGTTCGACATACGAACTCTCGATGACAGGTGTCATTCAAGTCTTTCCTTGAATAATGACAGATGATGTGACTTATCATCTGACGACATGTACAGTCATAGTCGACCGTACTGACGACTGTCTGTCATTATAATATATGACATGACTCGACATGACATGACATGGTATGACATGTCTGACAGGTATGACACGTATGACATGTATGACACATATGTCATCGGTCATGACCCTGACACATTTCGCCATAAAAGACAGTCTTTCATCGTTTGCGGTACCAAAAACCATTATTTCGCAAATCCAACCGGTAGATATGCTCATCGTAATACGAGTTACATATCTACCGGTTGGATTTGCGTAATTGTGTTTCATTTACAGTATATCGTCGCGTGTGTCTTCTGTCTACGCATGCTATGAAATGTCAACCCCCTGATGTGGATTAAAATGAGATGTCTACACCCGATGTGAAACGTTTAAGCTTGTCAGCGGAAGCGCCTTTCTTTTGTCGCGAGGTGTATTTTTTACCGGAATATCCTAGTTCACTAGATATCAGAGGGTCCCGAACTGTATGGATAAACACTCATAAGATAAATAAACCCTAAGCTAGATATACCCGGAACGGTCTCGCAACGGTCTCGGAAACTAGCCTACCTGTGACACAGCGTGTGTCACAACACGAACCTATAGATCAGTCAGCAGTCCAGTGTTGGTCCTAGGGGTCTGTCATAGGGGCCTGCCTGTCAGGGCTGCCTATACAGATTCCAGCACACCACCCCAGCACTGTGGGTGGTGACTGGCTAGGAGAGTCAGAATAGTAAGCAGATCAAAGGCAAGCCACCAGCACAGAATCCCTTTCAGAATCAGAGACAGCCACAGAAGAATCAGGGTGCAAAAGATGGGTCTAACAAACTCATTAACACAATTAACACCCTGGTCAAGGAACTAAAAAATCAGCATAGTATCAATGCAGCAGTAGCAACTTCAGATCCAGTTCCAGCAGCTCCAGCTCAGGGAAACTCTCCGGGTACTGCACAAGTACCGGTGATGAGAGCACCCCGAGGGTAGATCAGCCAGAAAATGCCACTGAAGCAAGTGGCCAGATTGAGAGTATTTCAGAGGAAGTCCTATCCAGACTGACGCTACAGTTTCAGCAGATGGATAATCCCACAGAAAACATCGCACAGATGCAATCTCAGACAGCACAGCTGAAATCGCAGAAAAAGCTGTTGCTGTATAAGGGGAAAGTCCATGGACAGAATACTCACATTTTGGTTGATCCAGGAGCCACATCATCTTTTATCGACAGACAATTTGCTTCTCAGCTGGGTATATCACCATCAGATTCATCATCATTCTCAGTGGGGTTGGCTGGAGGAAGCCAATTACCCTGTACATCCTATCTTCCCAATGCTACATTCACGCTGGGCAAGTATAAGGATTCAGTAGATCTCTACATCATTGACATGAAACCATTCACTGTCATTCTGGGTCAAGATTGGTTGGAGAGGAGGAATCCACATATTGACTTTCAGACCAAAAATCTGACGATCACTAGGAAGCATTCATCAGGCTCCAGTATTCGCACAGTATTGTCCAGAGTTGAGCAGACTCCAGACTCAGATGGCCTTCCTGAAATGGAATTGGTCAGTGCCACCACTATGAGGAAACATCTCCGTCGCATTCGATCCAGTGGTTCGGCTGAAGAAGCCGTAGCATATCTCTTTTTCCTCTCCGAGGTCGATGGTGAATTGGTCTTTGCAGCATCAGACTCAGACACCACAATGGAAGACCCCGAGGTCACAGCAGCACGTGATCAAGTGAGAGAAGACTTTTCAGACGTTTTCCAAGAGGATCTTCCGGCTGGTCATAGGCCAGAGCGGTTTGAAGGTGGATATCATAGAATCGACATCGAACCTGGACATAAGCCTCCTTCACAGCCAGTACGCACCATTCCAGCACCCATGATGGAGGAACTCAAACGGCAAATCATCAAATATGTCGAGTTGGGTATCCTTCGTCCATCATCATCGCCATATGGATGCCCAATCATTTTCGCTCCTAAGCCAGGGGGAAAGTGGAGGATGTGTTGTGATTATCGTGCCCTGAATAACATCACCATCAAGGACACGTATCCACTACCACCACATGACACCCTACTAGAGCAGCTGAAGGGATCAAGATGGTTCAGTAGATTTGATTTCAACCAGTTCTTTCACCAAATCCCCATTCATCCGGATGATATACATAAAACTGCTATTCGCACCAGATACGGTTCTTATGAATGGACAGTTATGCCTTTCGGATTGACCAATGCTCCTGCAACAGCACTTCGTGTAGGAAATCGGGCATTCTTTGATTTCATCGACCAGTTCCTTGTCATATTCATGGACGACACTATTGTATACAGTCCAGATTTTGACAGTCATGTGAAGCATGTTCGACAGTTCCTCCAGCGTTGCAGAGATCACCAGTTCTTCATTAGGCCTTCCAAGGTGGAGTTGTTCGTCAAATCTATAGATTTTATCGGACATCACATATCTGAAGCAGGCCTATCCATCATCGAAGACAGGATCAGAGCAGTCATGGCAATTCAGCCTCCAGTGTCTTATGGTCCTACCGTTGGAAAGCAGCCTCTACGCCGTATGGCTAAAGATGGCAAATCATCCCTTCGGTCATTCTTGGGCATGGTTGGTCAATTTAGGAGATTCATACCAAAGTTCTCGAAAGTTGCCGAACCTCTCAATCGTCTCCTTAAAGATAATGCAGAGTTTGTCTGGGAAACTGAGCAGCAGCAGGCATTTGATAACCTCAAAAGTGCCATCTGTAACGCTCCCGTATTACAGCTTCCAGATCAGAAACTGCCATCTATTTTGGAGGTCGATGGATCAGGCACACACGTTGGCCAAGTATTACTCCAGGATCAAGGAAAAGGTATGAAGCCATGTGGCTATCACAGCGTCACTCTATCCGATACGCAGAGACGTTGGCCTATTCCTGAGATCGAGCTATTTGCCATTGTGGAAGGCTTCCGATTCTTTCGCCACATCTTGTTGGGAGCTCCCGAGACTATTGTACGCTCAGATCATCAGCCACTGGTTTATTTCCAGACCAAATCCACACTGAGCCCCAAACAGGCACGGTGGTTGGATGAGCTCTCTGAGTACAACTTCCGTATAGAGCACATTGCTGGCGATAAGAATAAGGTTACAGACGCACTCACGCGTATCTCTACACTTTTTGAACTTACTGATTGTCTTCAACACATGGACATCAGTGAAGTCATTCCATCTATCTGCAGATCCTACATTCATTGCTCTTATATCTTCTTCATCAGCTCATCAGCTACACGACATCATTATATCCGAATATGATCGTGACACATTTGCACAGACTATTTTGGCTAAGCTGACATCATCGACTTCATCACAGTCAGTCAGCAGCTACACCTTCGAGCTCATTCAGGGGTTGATCTATCGTAAGACCATATATGGCAGACAGCTGTACATTCCACCAACAGCTAAAGTCCCCACAGATGACGGTGAGATCACACAACTTCGCCACATTCTTCTTCATGAGTGCCACTCAGCCACTATTTCTGGTCATGTAGGCAAAAATCGCATGCTTCATCTTCTGCGTAGCCGGTATTATTGGCCAGGAATGACAACGGCAGCTATCAAGTACATTCGGGAGTGCCCCGTTTGTCAGCGCCAGAAAACGAGGCGACACAAGCCTTATGGTCAGGCACACATACGATATTCTGTGCCTAAGACAAAATGGCTTGATGTATCTCTTGATTGGATCACTGATCTGCCTATCACCACTAATGGGCACGGCAGTATATTTGTGGTAATGTGCCAATTCTCTCATCGTTGTCATCTCATTCCTTTCAGCATGACCTGGACAGCTCAGCATACTGCTTCCATCTATATGCAGCATATCTTCAAGCTCCATGGTCTTCCGAGGAACATCATCTCAGATCGAGACACCAGATTCACCTCTACATTCTGGCAAACACTGTGGAAATCTACTGGTATGAGATTGTCCATGACATCGTCACACCATCCACAGTCGAATGCTGCCAATGAGAGAAGCCATGCCTTCATTGAGGACATCCTCAGGTAAATTTCAGATTGTTGATTCATGATTTGATTTCACCATCCTCTGGTTTACAAACTGATTAGTAGCATTTTTCATTTTCAGGTGTTGTTGCAATGATACTTCAGCCAATTCGTGGGAGGACAAGTTGCCTCTGGTGGAGTTTGCAATTAACAATACCGTTTCTGCATCAACTGGTTATTCACCATTTTATCTCGACTCGATGGCGCAACCACTCTCGCCTCATGATCTGGTTATTACTATTCCGCCAGAAGCTCCTGTTCCAATACAAGAAGCTATTCGAGATCATTTTGACCAGTACTCGGCTGTTCATGCCAACGCGGTAGACAACATTTTCCGAGCAGCAGAAATTAGCCAAGCCAGATTCAATAAGACTCACATGCCTAAGCAGTTCGCAGTCGGGCAGAAAGTTCTTTTACGGACCGAGTTTATTCAATGGACTGGTTTGACAGAGGCAGGCAGACACTTTAAGCAGCCATATATTGGGCCGTTCACTATTTCCAAAGTGCTTAGCCATGGACGTGCATACGAGTTAGATTTCGGAAATCTTGATATCCGTATTCATCCGGTACAGCCTGTTTCCAGATTAGAGCTGTACAACGACTCGATTCAAGCACCTTTGCCTTTGCCACAGATGATCACCGAAGAAGGGCAACCACTATTTGAGATATCACATATACTCTCGGATAAGTTCACTAGAGGTGTCAAATACTATTTAGTACGATATGCAGGCTACGGTCCTGAGCATGACACCTGGGTCAAAGCCACAGAGCTGACCAATGCAGCAGACATTATAGCTGGCTATGAAGGCTAAACATTATATTAAGCCTTATGCCCTTACTTCTTGTAATATATACTAATACATGTCGATCATCTATACAACCTTGCTCTTAATGTTTATCATTATGTTGCATTGAAGCAAGAATTGATCCTTCCTTGCTAAAGGTGTAGTGAGCCTTGTTCAAAATCATACCCTTGCACAGATACGCACACATGCGAGATATCATATCTATGGATAAATAAAAACTGCTAAATGCTACCTTTGCCAAAACCGTGGTTTGTCATCGGATTCTTGGCCAGTCATCCGAAGCTACCGGAGATAATGACTGAGGTAGAAGGAGTTGTGATCCTAAGTTGTGCTTGACAAACATGACTACATAAATTTCACATTAGTACGTGGCGAATTCATTCTCACTCATCGCGATAGATGTTCGTCAAAGCGTGCGTACTGGACAAAAATATTGAGGAGTTGAGCAGACCGGTTAAGGATTATAAGTCCAATTCCGTTAAGCAGGGCCGCTCCGTTTGCATTAAAACAAGCCCCTTTGTTCGTTTATTATCGAAATCGGGCTCCCCATCACCGCCTAGGATCCTCCAAAGTAGCTTAAGGAGGGGAGGAAGAGTTGGGTGCACTATATCAGGCCGAGAATCGTTCGAATATAATTCGTTATAATCGTGGGATCATCGATCGCGCAAAGGCGACGACGGCTAGCGCAAATAATCCGTAACGTAGACTTCGGATGCTTTGAATCGTCTAGCACATACATGATAACGTGTGGATCAATCAGTAATCCAGCGTAGGATTGTATCGCGAAAACGCTCTTCATTGAACCTTGGAACGTCACTCAACGATACGATTTCCGGAAAGGTGGGCTGCATCCTAAGGACTGTATGGCTAAATGCCTAAGGTGAGGGACTAAAGTGGACTCAGTTCCCCCCAATAACCTAAAAACACCATGAGGGACGCCTCAAATCGGTGTAAGAAGACTGGTACCAGCAAGAAGCGACAACAACAAAGACATCAAAGACATATACAAAGGTATGCCCGTTGTGAGGTCACAACTCTCTTAAGAGGGGAGATCTGTCAGGGTTATGACCGATGACATATGTGTCATACATGTCATACGTGTCATACCTGTCATACATGTCATACCATGTCATGTCATGTCATGTCATATATTATTATGACAGTCGGTCGTGTCATATATTATTATGACAGTCGGCAGTATGGTCGATCATGACTGTACAGGTCGAGTCGCGTCATACATTTATGACAGTCGACAGTATGGTCGATCATGACTGTACAGGTCGAGTCGCGTCATACATTTATGACAGTCGTCAGTACGGTCGACGATGACTGTACATGTCGCCAGATGATTATGTCATATCATCAGGCATCCCTGTCATCGAGAGTTCGTATGTTGAAACTCGAAGATGGCAAAGCAAAGATACATCTTGGAAACACACCAAGAACCATCTTTAGCTTCCAGCATGCGCGGAACTCGCATGTGCAGCATGAACGAACTAGTCGTTATTACCATGCTGGTCGTTCAACCTACGTCTCGGGTTCACAACCCAATGGCGGTACCATCTAAGATGATGGGTGACGTAGGTATAAAAGTGAGGAAGCGTTGTGCTTCAGCAGATCTTCTACGGAGACTGCAACTCACAACCCGCTATACTGTTACACTTGTGTGTGTCGTTCAACAGCACAGTGTTTATTTGATATACTGTATAATATTTGTGGGCTCGCATATCAGCCCTGACACGGCTGGGCAAGCGGCGGCTCCGCAGACGGCACCACCGGCTCGCCAGCCGTGGATGTGGATGACGGGGCGAGCTGTGGTGACGGGTCGATTGTAGGGGCGACGAATGTCATGATCGCCACGTCCGCCGGGGCGTCAGCCTGCGGGGCTGGCAGCACCGGAGGGTCGGCGGCAGGGCAATCCGCTGCCTGGAAGGTCGCGATGGCAGCAGCGAACGCTGGGGGCGGAGGCCGCTTCCCAGCGGGGAGCGCGGTGTCGGGCGCGCGCCCACTGCCGAATGCCTCCTTACACATGTAAGGGCAGCATCCACGGGTGTCGGGGTGCGCATCGGTCACACCCCACATACGGAAGCACAGGATGCAGGGGTACCCGCGACACCCACCCAGCGCTTCACCATGGCGCCAACGGGTTCCGCCTTCCACACCGACGGGCACGGTGGTGTAGGCGGGCTTACGGTCAAAGTTAACGGCGTTGAAGGTCGGCTTCTTCTCCCGCCCACCACCACCACCACCAGAAGGCACGGTGTAGCCGGTGTCCTTCACAGGGGTGGCGAATGCGAGCTCCTCACGCCACACCGTGCGAACCCGCAGGCATAGCGTGGAGAAAGAGAAAGGCGTACCACCCCGTAAATCGCGGATGACGTTGACCGGTACAGGGGGGTGACGTACGGAGATTGCTTGGCCGAGTTGGTGAGGAACTGAGGATGTGCCAGAGGTTCTTCACCCGCTTGGCCTCGCTGTAGTCGGGGTTGATCCTGGCGTGCTTGTCACCAAGAGTACGGATAGCCGTTAGTTGCGGCGACGGGTCGTCGGGCTCGTTGATGATAGTCGAGCGCATCTTAACCCAAAAACGGTCGGAGTCGGAATCGGGGACCCCCTCGACCTCGTAGCGTAGGCGCTGTAGGATGTAACGGCCGTCCCCAGGGTGGGAACGAGCCGCCTCTGTATAGAGGGCCAAAGCAGTACCGCGAAGAACGATGGGGAGGACGGTGAAAATGATCTCGTTGAGCACCACGTGGTAAAAGTCGGAGTCGTGCTCGAGGTCGAGTAGCTTGGATAACTCGGGGAAGGACACGGGGAACAAAACATGTCGAAATGCCGCAATCAGGGCGTTGAAGTCGGTGACAGCAGTCTCGGTGTCGAGGGTGTAGCCATGTTTAGGGTTATAGCCTCCAGGTCGTAAAACCGCGATGATGTCGGTGGAGTACGTGAAGGCGTAAGAAAGCTGTTCCAGATACTCCTCCTCCCTACCTTCCTCCACCGGGGTGGAGGTAAGGACTGACGGGTCGTTGAAGAATTCGGACGGCAGTGGCGATGGCCGCAGTGACGATGGACGTGAACGCAAAGACGCGGTCGACACAATTCTCCTTGGGCGTGTCGGACCCGGCGTAGCACCGCCGGGATCCACGGGTGAAAGTGAGGGCGTGGCACTAGCCCGCCTTGCTGAACGGAGGGCCTCAGCGAGCCCGATCTGGCGCTGTTGTGACATATTTGGCAGAAAATAATCCAGGATGTACAATAGCTGACGGAAACGGTGCGTGGAATACCAGTCACAGTCGGTAGGTGCGGAACCACGAATGACGGAAGCGGCAAAGAGAACGGAGACGGAAAGAAATTGCCGCTTGTGCGGTGCAGTTGAATTAAGCAGCGATGTCAACGGGAAAAATTGACGGTGAATAGAATCGGAATAACCGAAGCGAGCTGAATCAACCGGAATCACCACTCACGTGAAGTGGGACCGATAACCTGATGAAACAGGTGAATATATATATATATATATATTATTTGTGTGAATATATATAGCTTTTTCACTGCAGCAGGAACACAGAAAGCAGTGCTGGAGAAACCGGTGATAGCAGAACTGTTAGAAAGTTTACGGCAGAGAGCTTTCTAGCAGGTCGGTGTCAGACGGTGACACACGACCAGTGACACACGCAGTAAGGGGTGATAGTAGGAGAAGCTGGACCCCCATACAGTGGGGGGGGGATTTCAGCTTCCCCGTGAGCATCATCTAATGCGCTTGTGTATAAGAGCTTGGCACGTGCTTTCAGAATATCAGAAATTCGAAAAAATTGTAGCTCTACGATCGTGTGCTATGTTGGAGTATGCCTGAATTATTACAGACTCGCGAGTATGCTAAGAACATGTTGGATATATACGTGGGGGTGTTGAGGTCGCTCAGGACTAGCAACATTTGTCCCATCATGTGCACGCGTTTGCGACAGTTGTAACAAACGCCGGCTTCCCATGGTACCGGAGCCGGGTTTGTCCAGCTAGTGACAGGCGTGACAGATATGACGAGTATGACAGACCTCGCGTGGGATGACTGCTCGAGAGAAACAGACTTGGTAAAGAAGACATGGTCACTGCCAGGTGACGCCACGAAGTGATAAGAAGATATGACTGTTACAATGTCGCCACGGACGTGTCGGTCAGAAGACGGTGAACGGTCACATTATTAAAGCTGGCATAGAATAGTGACTTTCTATTGGCAGATGAAGATTTCAGGGCGGAAGCCTGTTACAGTTTTTGCAGATGTGACAATGACTTGAGATATAAGTAAGCTGTGACCGCAGGTCAGGACTAGTGGACTCATTATTGTTTTGCCTTCGCAAGTGCTAGGTGGCTGTTCGCGTGCCCGTGCTAGACCGCTAAGACACTTCTGCTCACAGTTTTGTACAATAATTCGTATTTTTGGTTATTTTGTTGATCTTTTGATGAATATGTTATACTGCTGTTTTTATCTTTTTACATGCTAGGAATTTGGGCTTGTGTATAAGAGCTTGGCACGTGCTTTGAGAATATCAGAATTTCGAAAATTTTGTAGCTCTACGATCGTGTGCTATGTTGGAGAATGCCTGAATTATTACAGACTCATGAGTATGCTAAGAACATGTTGGATATATACGTGCGAGTGTTGAGGTCGCTCAGGACTAGCAGCATTTGTCCCATCATGTGCACGCGTTTGCGACAATAATCCAATTCAATCGTCCCAAGCTCCCTCAAGCGCCTTCTTCATCAAACGGCAACGCGACAAGAAAACGTGCAGATACTGCATAGGTAACGATACTGAAGATGCGCACAATATGTGGTCTCCTGATTATCGTGCAATAAGTGTAATATGGTGCTCCACAAAGACACAATAGCCTTCGGAAATAAAAATTGCAAATAAACTCCCTTGGCATTTGATGGCTCTGGGTCGAACCGCACATCCAAGTTCCGAGGGGAAACTTGCATCCCCAGCACACAACAAAAGAGGATGAGCAAAGTTATCACATTACTTCAAATCATATGCATTTCGGAGTGTACCTCATGCGCACACTTCATTAAACAGCTATTGAGATGGGAGTAATTGTCACATGTTGTTAATTCTATTTCTGTCGGTACCGTTGAAAGGTATGAAATCTCACATTATTATGCACAAACGAAAGCGGGAAGATGCACTGTCGCACTGTGTGTGTCCCTCAAAACAACTGAATGAACAGCGCACACAAAAACCTCAAGGAACATTCCTATTTTTCAGAACTCGCCACGAAGCGTACAACTAATTGGACAACGGGAAAAGCAAGACGAGTTCCTCGGCTATGCAGGATTAATATCTCCAAAATCTTCATGGGTGTGATATCGTTCAAACAACAGTTGCTCCTCGGTTTTCTTTCCTTCGCCGTCTTTTTTGATCCTCGCGCGTTCTGCCCCCTGCCAGATATAAACTCCACACATATACAAACTCTCAAAACCCCATATATCCGAAAAGTGAAAACCCCATAGGGGTTCGCTTCGGCGGAACTCTTGTGGAGCCCATGCTTTTTACCATCCCGGTGACTGCCAAGTAGCTCTCCCTGCAAAGGAAGGTGCACCATGCCACTTCCGCTGTCGGGGCATCCTCCCCGGCACGTTAAGCGCAAGTTCGAGGCGCACTGAGGAATTCTGAAATGGCATTCAGGGGTGTGGCATGTTGCCCCGACCTTGTATGCCACAGCGGTGTCGCTCAACCTAGAGCCCATCACGAGCCAGAAGTCGTCGGTGTTCTTCTTAACATCTTCAGCTCGTAACTTGACGACGTACAAGAGATACAAGGTCGGTGCTGTAGCCCACCCGTTGTCCAAACGCGCCAGTTTCACATCAATAAACCGCACCTCAACGAAATGCAGTAAAAGTGTTCGATCGTGCTAGAAGGCATCGCTGCAAACGGGACACTTCCTGCGGGTCTGAGCTACGCATTGCACAGAAGGCATGCTCTCGTACTAAACTTCCCATGAGGGTCACTGTTTCACCGAACGCACCGACAACTTTCATACTGGGCTACCCAACTTACAGAAGAAGGCCACCTAAACTGCGCAGTCTACTACACGTGAGATGCACTTGCTGTACTTCCCGCGATCTTTAGTCCTACTCGCGGCGGATCGGCATACAGCCCAACCCAAATAGTAGATCGTCTCAGTTGAGCTCTCGTGCCAACAAGCATGAGGATCAGCTAGAAGCGTTGCCACTCTCAGAAACACCGAGGAACCGCGCGTCCCCGCAGAATAAAGAGAAAAAAAGCATGCAGCCTGCAACAACCGCCTCTTGCTCGAAAGCGTATATACATACGAGACAAAATATGAGAATGCAAGTCTTTTAGCTTAGCGCACGCCAAGTCCTGAACACGTCGTCCAAAAGAACACCCAAGTATTGTTTCAAAAAGCAAGTTATCCAAGACAGCGACTGCGTCGACTCTTGTTGCGCTGTGTAACATGCCGTGTCAAACTGGCGTGGCTCTGCAGATTTGCGCATGTCGCAGACACAGATCAGGTCAGGGAAACACCCACCTCCAACCATAATAGCAAACAAAACGTACTGGAAGTAACCATTACCGACACTAAAGAAAGTTTCGACTTGTGGGGGTGTCGTTTTCTTCTGTCAAAACACAACTTCCCTCAGCGAACGAGGGCGTGAATCGCATACAACAGAGAGCGTTTTGTGCAAAACTTGTTCAAGGCCATCGCCCAGCCAAATAGTCTTTAGCTATGTTATCAGAGCAAGGATGAAGATTATGGGCGAAAAATATTCTGATGAGAGAATATTAACACGCGTGTAGCATATTCCGATAGGCATTTGACTATAGTGCACGGTTGACTTACATACGACTTGCTAACTGTGTCTACGCCACTTGCGCCTGGTGGGCTGTGCACGGGCGGATAAAAATACGCTGGTGCTGATCCAGCGTGAGGTCTATTTTTCCTGCATTCCACGCCTTCCAAAAAGGCGCTAAACATGGCCACTGTGATAAGGAGTACGCTGAAACCTGCAAGAGATTGCATATCGCTTGCGGACCGTGCGAACAGAGTTAATTTCCGGGGATATCCTCAGCTATTTTAGCTTCTGGGCTCTTCTAGCGTTCGAAGGGCAGAATCGCCCCTATGTCAAGAGAAAAGCAGGTCCGTTTGTAGAGCTCGACAGGCTTTGAACATAATTCCCCGAGAATTCCTAGCGGACGAGCCTGTCTCGAGTCTGTCTCGAGTTTTTGTTCTCCTTTTCTTGTCCTCTTTTGAACTGAAAACTCTCTCTCGTCTGACTCTCGTCGTCGTGGTCGCCCCTCCCGTTCCCTTCATTTGAACATTCTCGATTGTGATTCTTCATTCCTGAGGAGTGATCGATCGCACCTCGCATTACGGTGACGCTGTTGATCGCCGACTTTCCTTCCGTCATCAGTGATGACCGTCATTCAGGAGACGGATCGTCTGCGTCTGATCTCACTCCCCGGATCGCGGAAATGAAGAATCACGAAGTGGCGGTTCACCTCCAGCTTCGAAGTCCAAGTGTCGCAGAGTGTCGCTCTTAAGTCGGAAATTGGTGAAAATACTTCACTTTTCCTACCTGCTGACGATTGCCGCGTCTTTCTTCTCCGTTTCCTAACGCAAGTTTTCTTCTTACAATCATGAGTTTCGCAGCAATCGCTACTAGTTCTGATTTGCGGAGGGCGACCCGCGCCTCCCGCAGCGCACGGACCCGTCAGCTTGATGAGAATTCCGTGCCCAACGTGTCGTCCGCGTTGAATGCAGCGACCTCGGCTCCGCGGGTCTCCCCTCCGCGGGAGGAGCCCGCAATCTTTCGCTCGTTGGGTCTTAATGAATCTGAAGACGGTGACGAGGTGGTCGACGCGGGGGAAAGGTGGTCCCGAGAGAATGCTGAAACGCCGGAGTCGCCGTCCGGACCGTCCTTGTTGCAAGAATTGTCGTTTGGTGACCAAGCTGCCCCTGGACGCGCTGACTCTCCTCCTCCGGCAAGAAATGTGCTGCAGAGAACGTCCTTGGCGGAGGATGTTGCGGGGGGGGCCAACCTCCCTCTCCGTCCGCAGGCGTCCCGCGATGAAGTCCACCACGCGACGGAGGAGAGGCTGACTATTCCCGACTTGGCGGTGAACGCCTTTACTGGACTTAACTTCTTCGTGCTGCCTAGCAAGGAATTACTTTTGAACCCCTCGATCTTTAAGTCCGAGCACCTTCGGAAGATCTGTGCCAAGGTCCCCGGTCTGGAGGTGACGAACAACCAGTCCAGAGCAACTATGGTTCGGAATTTGGAGAGCTTCCGTGAGGTGCTGGAGAGGTCACGTACGCCCCCGATGGGGGATATGGCTACACCTGTGACTTTGACCCCGCGTACTGATCTGAACGCGGGGGGGCCGGTCCCCCCGCCAATGGGGGACGTCCCGACTGACTTGGTGTCCCGGGAATCGGGACACCAAACGCCTCCAGTTGTCCCTGTTACCGAGGGCACGGGCCCCCGGCGGCCCCCGTCCCCGTTGCACGTCCGGCCGGGAGCCGCGCAGACCCCGACGTACCCGCCGGGGTTCGGCCCGCACACGGACCCGAATGCGGAGCAAGGTCTTTTCTCTGGCCTCGACCCCCCCGCAAGCCAAGCACAACAACCTCTGCAACCAGCCCAGGTAGCTAGCCCGAGCGCTCCTGCTTGACCTCTCCTTTCCTTTAGAAATTTGAAGTCACTTCGGTTAAATTTGCTAGGGCCTTCTTCTTCCCTGTATCTTGATACAAACGTAATCAGCCTGTTCAACCCGTTTCACTAGTTAGGAATTCCTCCCCTCTTTTAGAATAGTCCGGTCCCCGTCCTTGTCCCAAAGAGTAATTAGTTAGGGCCCTTGCAGTAATCTAGGAGCGCAGTACCCGTGCTTTTGGGCGCTTCCTAGGTGGTGAAATTTGGTTCTTGTGAACTTTTATGCTTGCTGTTTGTAGCCTGCCAGTTTAAAAGTTTTGACTTGCTTTGAAAGTTTGAATTTAAAATGCTGCTTGTGTCCCGTGGGGACAACAAGAACTTTGTTATCCTCACACTGAGTGAGGCTCTTCTTGGAAAAGTATGTACCCCGTGGGGGTTTTGTTGTTTGAAATCCTCAATCTGTGAGGTGTCTCCTCTTGGAGGGACGGTGTACCCCGTGGGGGTTGTTTATGTGGACAATTGGTTCCAAAATATCTGGTCGGATGTAAGCTCCTGGTTATAGGCCTTCTTGACAAAAATTGGTTGATATTGCAGGCTCGGGAGGCCGAGGAGGAAGTTGTTCTCACAAGAACACTGACTGCCCCAACGGTGGGAGACGATTGTGCTATTTGCTTAGCCAGCCTGCTGGGGGAAATGCCATGTGTTTCAACTGCATGCAATCATCACTATCATGTAGCCTGTTTCGATGGCCTGGATGAGATGTATCATTTGACCAGCCTAGTCCAGCCGGCAGCAATCCATGCTGTATTCACCATGACTTATAGGAAAGTAGTCAGATGTCCGTTGTGTAGATCCGTTCTGATTGTGGATGAATTCCCATATGGGGAGGACAGATTCACATATCTGTGGTAGACATAGGTGTATGATTATGATGAGGGCAAGCTTGCATGAGAGTTGTAATTTCCTAATAATTGTGGCATGATTTCAAATGATTTGGCATTAATTGTTGTGATTAGGATAGAAATTGTTTGCTGTGATTATGATGGAAAATAATTGCTATGATTGAGATGAATGCTATTTGAAAATATGAGTTTGTTATATATTACAGAATTTGAATTTGTTGTGAGGACTGCTGAAAATATGATTGAAATTAATGCTGTTACCATGATGATGTAGTTGCTCTAATTATGACGAATAGTTGCTGTGATGTTGGACAATAAGTACTGCATTTATGATGACTATGATTGCTTTGTTCGATGTGAGGATCTGTATGAAAATTTCTTTGATCCGATCGATGAAAGATTGCATGCTCGTGACAAGCTGATGCTGGAAATAATGATTAGGGAGGGTGATGTGATTGCCTCAGATTATGACCCCTTATGATTATTGCATTACGTGCATTATCAGAGTGGGGGCGAGAAGATGCTACTGTTGTAACACATTATTATGCATGTTTGTATCGAGGCGAAGGACGATATGTGAGTGTTTCCTCAAGTAAATGAAGATGGATGGTGGCATGAGGGAGCAGGCTCCCTTGGGATTGGCATCATCGGTGACGCCGGGATTCGACATTCAGGCGTACGTGGACTCGGTGCTCCAAAGATCCATGCAAGAGGAGACCAAGGGGGTCTCCAACTGGTTGAAAGCCCACCGATTGAGAAGCGAGCTGTTGGACTGGTGCCTGACCCCGGGGAAATCGGTGCCGGAGATACCGAAGCTGATGCGAAAGGTGGCAGCTGCCTTTGGTTTGCCGGGAGCCAGTTCGAGGGAGCCGGAGACTCCTCAGTCCTTGTATTCCCTTGCCACCTCTCATCGAGAGGGAGTTGGCGGGAGGTACTAGGGATGCGTCCTTGCCGGACAATCACATTGCCCTGTTTGCAACAAATAAGGGCTACAGTTCCAGAGTGCGAGAAAGATGATGCGCACGAGTCAGAACTGCAGATGTTCATAAAAACTCAATCCAAGAAGGCCTCGTTATCAGGAGCCACTAAGCATGTTACTGCAAAACCGGGAGCCCCTGCAGATGGTAATGCCAAATGCCCGAAATGCCAGGGGTCACATATGCTGCGGGACTGCAAGTCCCCTTATGCGTTGAACAAGGATGGATCCATCAATGCGACTTGGGTGGACAAACGAAATAAGAATGACAATAGTGGCTACGTACCCTTCGGGTGGCTTAAGCCACCCTAACAGCGATTTAGGGTGGCTTGAGCCATCTTAACGTTTTCAATTATTACGGGAGCTATCGGTACCGGAAGCTAAATTTTTTTAGCTCAAAATGACGGCGGCATTGTCTTCTTTTAGACACTATGGGCACTATTAGGCGAGCCCAAGTTCCCGGTGAGCAATTTTGGGAAGTATCCAAGAGGGCGCAACATTTAGTAAAATTTGAGCGATTTTCCCGGTTTTTGCATACCCATGCTATTTCAACCGAGATTTCGAGGGTCAAGATGACCTCGGATCAAACTTTTGGCAAGACACTGCAGAAAGAGCAGCTCGAGATCTTGACAACATAGGTCTCCAAATTCTGAAAGCGTCTTAGAGGAAGCCCCCGGTGAGCTAATTAGCTTAAGGTGGCTTAAGCCATCTTAAGGAAAATTGGGAAATACCCACCCTACTTCAACCGAGATTTTGAGGGTCAAGATGAACTCAGATCAAACTTTTGATAAGGCACTGCAGAAAGAGCAGCTCAAGATCTTGACGACATAGGTCTCCAAATTTTGAAAGCACCGCCGAAGAAGCCCCCATGAGCCCTTTAAGTTAAGGTGGCTTAAGCCACCTTAAGCTGCGGGTAATAGGCAATAGGAATAACCAGAACCAGTTGCCTCAGTTGCCACCACCTCCTCAGAGGGAGCCCGTTTAGGAACCGTCAAAGTTGCCAGAATGCTGGTCTGTATAATATGTATATAGTGTATCAATATTTGGGAGCGGGCCAGGATGCCTGTCTTACCGTGTAACATCATATTCCAGGTTTAAATACCAAATTGAAATGCATTGTTGCATGTGATATGGATTTGCTTGATAAATTAATTTTGCATTTTTGTGAATTTGCTCTACGTTAAATTTCGAAATGTCGATTTGGCTGATTTTGCTCTACGTTAGATTTTCAGATTTCAGTCTTCGGGATGCTGGATTTTCGAATTTTGGATTTGGTATTTTTGCTCTACGTTAGATTTCGAAATTTCGATTTGGCTGATTTTGCTCTACGTTAGATTTTCAGTTTTCAGTCTTCGGGATGCTGGATTTTCGAATTTTGGATTTGTTTTTTTGCTCTACGTTAGATTTTCGAAATTTCGATTTCGCTGATTTTGCTCTACGTTAAATTTTCAGATTTCAGCCTTCGGGATCCTGGATTTCGAAATTTGGATTTGTTTTTTTTGCTCTACGTTAGATTTCGTGATCAGCTTCGGAACACTGGATTTCGGACTTTGGGATGCATATCTCAAATTGGAGTGCTTCGCGGATACAGGCAATTAATGCCAATTATCTTGCCTGCACGGACCACCTGGTGCCCGTCCGTCATAGAAGCCTCCCTTTAACATGGGGATGCTGGACGGTTAGAGTACTGACCACAACGGGTGGGTTACTCTACACGAGTAGCACACCGGAAGTGGCCAGGCTCGAAAATCGTCCATCCCTTTCCACAAGATTGGGGCCCGGTAGAGACCGGGGTGCGATTTTCGAGGAGCATTTCTCCTGAAAGGAAGAGTGCTCTGGTGTGGTTGTTGTCTCGAACAGGGACACGAGCCAAACTCAGCCCCACGGAAGGGATTGCTTTTCTTCGATGGTGCATGCCGCTTTAACGCGTCGCCGGATTTGAGGCAAGCCTCGTTCGGGGTGGCACTCTGCTCAGAACAAGGTCAACAGTGGACCCGGGACTACGGGCGCCTTGGATCCAAGACGAATAATTATGCAGAATTCGTGGGGGCCGTGATTGCAATCCAAAGAGCAATAGAATGGAACTTGACCACAGCAACAATTGTTGGGGACTCGGAGCTGGTGGTGTCAGCATTCTCGGGCTCCCGTAACATTATCGCAAAAGACTTGGAGAGACTACTTATCGTTGGGAAAGCTCACATGGCCTTGCGCCCGGATCGTGTTTTCAATTTCAAGCATGTGGCACGGGACCACAATAAACTGGCTGACAGCCTGGCCAACTTCGCACTGGATTCTGGCATGCCGGCAACGACAAGTGTGAGAGACCCGCTTGCATTTATTACCATGGCAGTAAAAGGATTCGACAGTGCCCGGGAAGTGATGGAGAGGCAACAGTCCTTAGGGCCACGTGAGGCCCAAGGGCGGGACACCTTGGCCCCTTCAGTAATTGATGCCCTCAGTGGTAATTTGGTGCCGGACCCCCTTTCCGCACTAGCTAGGGATCCGGGGGAGTTCCGGGTGGGAACTATCCATGAGTGTACCCAGTTCTGGGACACGGTGGTAACATCATCAGAGATGGGATTGCTGGTCAAAGAATGGGCAAAGAATGGAGTCTCCATCTCGGATTTCTTCCAACATTTTTCGGGCACTTACGAAGGGGCTCGTTTCGACTCAAGAACACCCCCGAAGATGCAGTTCAAGAATCATGCGATACCGGATCATTTGATCCCCTGGATCTCTGGAAAGATACAAGACGAGCTCAAGTGGGGAGCGATACCGGAATATCCTAGTTCACTAGATATCAGAGGGTCCCGAACTGTGTGGATAAACTGTCATAAGATAATAAACCCTAAGCTAGATATACCCGGAACGGTCTCGCAACGGTCTCGGATACTAGCCTACCTGTGACACAGCGTGTGTCACGGCACGAACCTATAGATCAGTCAGCGGTCCAGTGTTGGTCCTAGGGGTCTGTCATAGGGGCCTGCACCGGGACTCCCAGTCAGGGCTGCCTATACAGATTCCAGCACACCACCCCAGCACTGTGGGTGGTGACTGTCTAGGAGAGTCAGAATGTTAAGATAAGTCAGGGCAGGAGCTAGGGTGACAAACCTAACTGCTAATTCAACTGTGCAATTCTGATACACAAATTGAAACCCTCTAGCCGGCACAAGTGCAGAAACACACAGGCATATAGGTCCTGCCAAACTACTGAAAGGCACTGTGTCAGCAAGTCAGATTGAAGAGTTCAAAGTTGTCAAAGCAAAAGCATAAACCAGATTGAAGACCGTGTTGAGGTCAAAGTACATCTCAGCACACCACCATGAAAGTGGTGCACTGCCAGAACCAGAAGTAAACTACTCGGGGTCAATGGCCAGAGGAGCACCGTCACCACAACGAGCACTGTAGTAGTCCACCGTGGCACGGCGGAGTAACACAGGGCCGCCAAAGTGCAAGGTGTCGGTCACGGAGAAATCATTCGCCAGAGAATTTGACGGAGTCGGTGTCGTTGATCCGTCGATCACGGGAGGCTGCACCGCACCAGGGTGCTGCCAAGTGCTGCCCGAAGGTGGCGCCTCGTCATCCGAAGACGATGCCGGCGACAACGGAGGACCGCCCTGAAATAAGATGCCAGGTGGCGGCGGTCCGGGATTCCACGGCACCGGAGCCATGTAGAGGCCCTGCCGCCGCTGCACCCGCCGGTGGCGACGAGGCGGGATGGCACATGGCACCGCGTCAAGCGGCGACTCCTCGCTCCTGCACAGCACAGGCTGCAGCGCAGCCCGACCCGATACCTGCACAGGGTCGACGTCGTTGGCCACCGTGTAGGTGGCTGCTCCTACTCCCATGACAGAGATCAAGAGAATGAAAGAGAGAAGGAAGGGCATCCCCCACAAGCCCGCGTGGGCGGGGAAGCCCCACGGAGGCTTTCCACAGCCGTAGCTGCGGGGAGCACCCTCACGCCAATCCTCCAGAACACCACCAGAGTGAGGTGCTTGGGCCGCGGGCGTTGACGAGTGATTTGCCAAGATGGCCGAGGCCCGCGGCTTCACGACGAAGCTGCCGTCAGCGAGGTCCTCGTAATCGTCCGTGTCGTACCCCGTGAGATCAACCTGTCCGATGGCGGCGTGGTTCACGGTCTGAACGAACCCAGCGAACTCACCGTCCGCGTCCGCCGTGGTGGTCACCCGCGCCGATTGAAGCGGCGCGGGCTTCACATCTTCTCCCTGCGAGACAGGCATAGCAGGGGCCGGCACGGCGGATGCCGATGCCGCCGCACCACCTGCCGGAACCTGCCCCTCCGGTGTGGCCACCGCTGCGGCGGGTACGCACACCAGAGCCGAAGCCCCCTTGCCGTCACCGGCAGGAGGCGGGAAAGATGCGTGAGTGTAATGCACCCGTGGGTTGGCCGCGGAGTGAACCTCCGCGGCAAGATCGTCGAGCCTGCGGAGAATGTCGTCCCCCTCGGAATCCGGCTGCTGCTCCACGGTGAAGCCGTAGGCTGACACGTCAATGCCGCCCACCGCTCCCGCACAAAGCACTGCGGGCGGCCCGTACGCGGCTGCCGCACGCGCGAAGGACTCCGCCCCGTCATCCGCCGCCTGCTGGAACAACGCACACATGGCGAGTGCGTGCACCCCCTCTGCGTCCTCCTCGTCGATGGGAACGCATAATGCCGCGGCAGAGGTGGGCGGGTGTTGGCGCCCGCCCAACGGGCAGTCGCGGTAGAAGTGATACGCCTCACCTTTCCCCGCCTTCTTGCACCTACCGCAGAACGGCCTTGCCCGTTGATCGTCACGGTCGAACCCCACCGGTGGGGCCTTGTGGGTCCCCACACGGAATCCTCGCGGCTGCTGCCCCCGCTGCTGCTGCTGCCGCTGCTGCACCCGCTCCCGTTGTTGACGCACAACCGGGGCGGCCTCACCCCGCTGCCGCTGTACGAGCTCCGTCAGCTCCGCGATCTTCTGGAGCAGCGCATCGTACTCACTGCTGGAGAGGTGTGCGGAGACACCGCCCGCACCAGAAGCTGCCTTCCCCCCGTCCGTCTGCGCCCAAGACTGATAAATCTCGACCACCAAGGAGCGAAGAGAAGCAAGGGACACGTGGGACAGGTCGGCAGCCATGGGATAGCGGACCTTTACCGCCGCGTAAAACACGGGGTCGAGGCGGGTGTAGAGAGACAATTTCCGTGTTGCCTCGGTCGGAGTCCAGTCTGAAGTCCTGTTATCCCGCACCAAACGCTGCTCCTTAGCCAAAATCGGCTGCGGGTCAACGTTTGCGGGATAACGTAAAGCCGCATGCTCCTCCTGCTGCGATTCCCGCAGCGCCACTGGTACAGAGCCCTTGATGATGTCGACAAGAGCACGCCGTCCATCTCGGTCAGTCGAAGAATCCGTACCAGTGAGCCAGACGTAGGCGTTGCTGTGCTTCTCCACCACGAGAGCCAGAACGTCGTACAAGAGGCCATTCACCTTGTTGACCACTGGAGCCAGAGGGTCGTCGAGGTCAAAGGCACACAGTTCCAGCCCAGCCGACTGAAACTCCGTACGCAGCTGCACCACCAGGTCGGACAGAAGGCCAGCGTCGTCCGTACCGCGGAAATGATGTTTCTTGTCACCAAGAATATCCTCACGGATACTCTTGGCCCAAGCCCGATGGAGACGCGCTTTGTAGATCTCGTCCGCCAACTTGGATTGCTCCTGCAAGTAACGTCTGACGGCCACGTCCGCGTCTTCGTTCGATGCAGGGTTGGGGGTAGGAACTGAAGGCGTAGCTGCCGTCGGCGTGTTCCGTACCCCGTCGATCAACCTCAGAGAGGCGTCGATGTCGCTGTCCCTCGTGAGGGATTTCTTGGATCTTGTTGTGATTCCCATCTCTAGATAAGCCTGAGGGGAGGTGGTACGCTGCAGCACGTTTGGGTAGGGTCGCGGAGAAAATGTGACGTCACAGACACGGAAAGAGCGGTCGGGCCATGCTAGCGAGGGGCGAAGGAAGATGTCGTCGAAGTCAAAGGTGCTTAAGTCACCAGCCCAAAACACGGCAGCAGGCGGGATCAGAGCGAGCAGAGAACCGCGAATAGTGAACATTGCGACGGCGAAACCCAACCCAAGCCGGCACCCCATAGCTGCGGCCCAAGTCGCTCACCGCAAGCCGCTCATCTCAAAATCTCCACTAATGCCCAAACGCGCAAACGCGCACCACCTCTCCGAGCGGC
>LGRX02034206.1:0-20673 GCA_001247695.2 Cymbomonas tetramitiformis
GAGATGGAGACCGCGCACCAACCTTTGAGATGGAGACCACTCACAAAAACATTGTTCGAGGTGGAGACCACTCGCAACAACTCGTTCGAGATGGAGACCACTCGCAACAACTCGTTCGAGATGGAGACCACTCGCAAAACTCGTTCGAGATCATAGAGACCGCGCACCAACCTTGAGATGGAGAGATGGAGACTAGGGGCACCAACCTTTGAGATGGAGACCACTCGCACCAACCTTTGAGATGGAGAGATGGAGACTAGGCACCAACCTTTGAGATGGAGACCACTCGCAACATTTGTTCGAGATGGAAACCACTCGCAAAAACTCGTTCGAGATGGAGACCGCGCACCAACCAATATATAGGACTCGCGGACCTATATAAAGCATGGTTGTGCTGACCTATATAACGCATAGGCGTGCGGACCCGGAACGATTCCCCCTTATCCCCGTTCCGGTGACATTATGTCATACTTACTTCCTTCAGGGAACCGTGTGTCTGTTAGCTGTGACCTGCTCCAAGAATATGTATCGAACAATTTTGGCCGTATCGATAGTTTTCGGTATGCCTCGTCTAGCTTACTCTGGGGGCCAGAGCCTCCCGACCAAAATAGCATCTCAGATCCATAGGGTTTGTAACGTTTTATGGCATATATTACATAGTGGTCATCGACGGAATTTTGATCCGTATACATGTCAGCGCTCGTATAATGCACTGATTAATGGCGACGACAATACATGCTTTTCATCAGCAGCACACTCTTTTGCATAAGTTATTTGTAGCGTGCTATGAAAGATTACAATTTGCGATAGCCGGACTCGGAACTGTCCGAGACCAACCCTCCCGGCCCCTCAGACTCCTCAGCTCCGTCCGGCACCGTTGCGCTGGGACGCACGCTGACTTCACTATCCTCGGACCCGGAGGAGGGTTCTGACGCTAGGCCTGCTACAACATCGTTGGGGGAATCTTCGTCGGAGTCTCCCCCCCCTTGTTGCAGGCCAACGCGCCAAAAGTCCCATCGGGGCCGAGGTAGACGACGAAAGCTTGCTCCTCTCTGTTTCGGAGGGTCCGCAGGTCCCGGCGAGCTCGACGTTGGCTCAAAAGGACTCCCTGTACCAGTGCCATTGCCGTGTCCTTGGACCGACTGGGGTCTGGGGACCCCGGCGAACAGCCGGTGATGACGACCTCTTCCCTGCCCTTGGTGAACCGGACCGAACCCCAGTTCTTATAATCCAGCGTAACCGGGGAAAGGTTCGCCAGCCAAGGACCTCCCAGGATGACATCCACCTTGAGGTCGAGGGGCATTACCCGAAGCTCAACCTGCTGGCCGTAAGACCCCTTCGACGTCTCAGCAAGGAGCTTGGGCCTGATGCAGGAATTAGCATCATATGTGGTGCCGTCAGCCACTCGAACCCGCATGGCTTGCTCGTGGCGCACCGGCTTGACGCCGGAGAGCTTCTGCAGTGTACTCTTTGCGATAATATTGGTGGATGCTCCCGAATCCACCAACACCTTGACTCTGACGCCCGCAATCCAGGCCCAAAACAGCAACAACGTCGGTGTGCGACTGTGCCTGTCGAAACTCCTCGGGCGCGCTCCCATCGAGGACACCGCTGCCAGGGACTCACACCAGCTCGGACTGATATCGCCGTCCTGCATTATGCAGTCCAGGCGGGTGACTGACGTTTCTGCGTCGGAGTCACAGTCCGGGAGGCAGTAAGTACATGCGTCCGCTAGCAGGCCGATGGCGACTGCTTTCTGGACTGCACTGCGCTCCGGGAAGTCTGGGGGGGACACCGCGACTTGGACTGACGCTGCAGCCAGTTTAGCCGCTATGTGCTTTCTGACTTGCTCGTCCCGGTGCATCAGCTCATTGTCTTGCTGAAGTTCCCTATTCTCCCTTTCCAACTCCTCCTTTACGAAGGCGTGGAAGTCCGCATGGCGTTCTGTTGAGGTAGAAGCCGGGTCCCTACCCTCCAACTCGTACCTGCGCTGCAATCGAGAGGTTCGAAGCGCCTTGTCTTCAGGAGTCAGCCATGGTCTGCGTTTCGGGCCCAAAGCCTGGCGAGCCCTGCTTCGGGTCAACCACGGCCGACTGGGCTTTGAAGTTCTCTCTGGTGGTGAGAGTTCTTCTCCCTCGGCAGGCTTGGGCTTGGCAACGCGAACGAACCGTCCGAACTCCTGATCCAAGATGGCTTTGCGTCGGCGATTGAACTCGCGCACCCTGACGAGCCGCTTCAAGCGCTTATCTAACTCTTCTCGATTCAACTGGGGCTTACTAGTCGTGGGTCCAAGCTTCTGGCTCATTCGCCTTTGCCCTGCCCTCCAAAGCGCAAGGGACTTGACCGGCCGGACCTCCGACTCTTCCAGCTTTAGATACCTTTCTAGCGCCCTGATGGCGGAACGCAGGCGAGCACTTGGCTGCTGGGCCTGAAAGGCTTTCCTAACTCTGGGGGGTAAACGCTGAGCTCTGAACTTCCAGTGCCCGCGAACTCTCGCAACATCCGACCCCTGGTTCTCCAGGTGCTGTTGGTAGACTGCCCGTGGCTCAACTGTGTGGCTCGACCGGTTTTTATCCCGGGTGTCCGCACCGGTGATCCAACAGAGCAGCTCCCACGGCTCCTCGGGACGCGGAACTGAGGCGGTTGCTGGGGTTCTGGCGGACTTCCAGAAGTTTGCCTGCTCTCTTTGGACGCGCTGCTCGACCTGTTCCCGCTCAGGAGGCTCTGGGCTTCCCGTGCGGGTGGCGGCTAGCATGTCTAAACCTTCCTGCTCATACCTCTCGACTCGACTCTGGCTCTTGAGGTGGCGCCTGGCGCTGCCACTAAGGTGTCTCCCACACCTTCTCCACCTATCACGCAGCACCTGCATCGCTGTGGACGCCGGCGCGGGGCCCTTTTGTCCCCCTGACCCCGCAGTGACGGGGCCCGCGCCCTTTACTGCGGGGAGGACGCCCCGGGCTGGGGAGCGTCCTCCTGGACAAAATCCAATCCGATGGCAGCCAAAGCTTCCTCCACCGACTCGTCCCCTATCAACGCCAGGGTGTCCTCCAGGAGGCACTTGGCCCACTCCTTCGGGCGCTGGCTCGCCTGCGGACAGTCGCGGGCATAATGGTCCATGCAACGCGATGAAATGCAATGCATTGCGATGCCATGCAATGCGATGCAATGCAATGCATTGTTATGCAATGCGATGCGATGCGATGCGATACCATGCGATGCGATGCCATGCGATGCAATGCAATGCAATGCAATGCAATGCAATGCACAATGCGATGCGATGCAATGCAATGCGATGCAATGCGATGCAAGGCGCTGTAATGCGATGCGATGCGATGCCATACGATGCGATGCGATGCATTAGTCCGATTCGATTTTTATGGGACCCCGCTGTGTCTCAAGTATGCAGTCGCAAATTGCCATTACATTCGCGGATTGCCGCGACGCCACCCCGACGTCGTGGCATGGCGGACCCGATGCGCAGCGTGTGCATGCTGAGAATGCGACCATCTGAGCGCGCCACGTCGGAACGATAATTAATCAAGTCGCGGCGATCGTCCGAATCGCTTCGTTGTGAATTTTGCACAGTCGCGTGTCTGAAGCCGCGACGCCACCCTGACGTCATGGCATGGCGGACCCGATGCGCAGCGTGTGCATGCTGAGAATGCGACCATCTGAGCGCGCCACGTCGGAACGATAATTAATCAAGTCGCGGCGATCGTCCGAATCGCTTCGTTGTGAATTTTGCACAGTCGCGTGTCTGAAGCCGCGACGCCACCCCGACGTCATGGCATGGCGGACCCGATGCGCAGCGTGTGCATGCTGAGAATGCGACCATCTGAGCGCGCCACGTCGGAACGATAATTAATCAAGTCGCGGCGATCGTCCGAATCGCTTCGTTGGGAATTTTGCACAGTCGCGTGTCTGAAGCCGCGACGCCACCCCGACGTCATGGCATGGCGGACCTGATGCGCAGCGTGCGCATGCTGAGAATGCGACCATCTGAGCGCGCCACGTCGGAACGATAATTAATCAAGTCGCGGCGATCGTCCGAATCGCTTCGTTTGGAATTTTGCATCCGCATCACTGTACCGCGATGACACTTTCATCGCCATGGCATAATGCAAAATGCCATTTGCCATTATTGTACCGATGAACACGATGTATGAAGTGACAAGCGCGCGACGCACAGAAGGTGCACAATCCTTAATTTCACGAGGAATATGCGCGACGCACAGAAGGTGCACGATCATACGCGACCGATGAACACGATGTATGGACTGACACGCGCGCGACGCACAGAAGGTGCATAATATTCAATTTCACGAGGAATTAATTGGATTGCATTGTATTGCAATGCAATGCAATGCAATGCAATGCAATGCAATGCAATGCAATGCAATGCAATGCAATGCAATGCAATGCAATGCAATGCAATGCAATGCAATGCGATGCGATGCGATGCGATGCAATGGCAATGGCAATGACAATGGCAATGGCAATGGCAATGGCGATGGCGATGGCGATGGCAATGGCAATGGCCATGGCAATGGCAATAACAATGGCAATGGCAATGGCAATAACAATGACAATGGCAATGGCGATGCAATGCAATGCGATGCAATGCGTTGCGATGCGATGCAATGCACTGCAATGCGATGCAATGCAATGCAATGCAATACAATGCAATGCAATGCGATGCAATGCGATGGCAATTGCTATGGCACTGGCACTGGCACTGGCACTGGCAATGGCAATGGCAATAGCAATGGCAATGGCAATGGCAATGTCAATGGCAATGCAATGCAATGCGATGCGATGATGCGATGCGATGCATGCAATGCTGGCAATGATGGCAATGCAATGGCAATGGCAAATGGCAATGGCAATGGCGATGGCAATGGCAATGGCAATGGCCATGGCAATGGCAATAACAATGGCAATGGCAATGGCAATAACAATGGCAATGGCAATGGCAATGGCGATGCAATGCAATGCGATGCAATGCGATGCGATGCAATGTAATGCGATGCAATGCAATGCGATGCAATGCAATGCAATCATATGCGATGCGATGCGATGCGATGCGATCGCAATGGTAATGGCAATGGCAATGGCAATAGCAATGGCAATGGCAATGACAATGGCAATGCAATGCAATGCGATGCAATGCAATAAGATGCGATGCAATAAGATGCGACGCGTTGCAATACAATGCAATGCGATGCGATGCAATTCAATGCAATGTGATGCAATGCAATACAATGCAATGCAATGCAATACAATGGCAATGGCAATGGCAATGGCAATGGCAATTGCTCTGCGATGCGATGCGATGCGATGCGATGCGATGCCATGCGATGCCATGCGATGCGATGCAATGCATTGCAATGCAATGCAATGCACAATACTATGCCATGCAATGCAATGCAATGCAATGCAATGCAATGCGATGCGATGCAATGCAATGCGATGCAATGCGATGCAAGGCGCTGTAATGCGATGCGATGCGATGCCATACGATGCGATGCGAATCGCTTCGTTGGGAATTTTGCACAGTCGCGTGTCTGAAGCCGCGACGCCACCCCGACGTCATAGCATGGCGGACCCGATGCGCAGCGTGTGCATGCTGAGAATGCGACCATCTGAGCGCGCCACGTCGGGACGATAATTAATCAAGTCGCGGCGATCGTCCGAATCGCTTCGTTTGGAATTTTGCATCCGCATCACTGTACCGCGATGACACTTTCATCGCCATGGCATAATGCAAAATGCCATTTGCCATTATTGTACCGATGAACACGATGTATGAAGTGACAAGCGCGCGGCGCACAGAAATCCCCACCTCCCCCCTTCCCCCCGCCACCCCTCCGGCCCACGCACCGCCCGAGTACCACCCGCGGACCGCCCCCACTGCCACTGCCAGCGTAAGCTATGCTTCTAGAGTCTACGTTTTTGCACCGGAAACCTTTAAGTTTTTTCATTGTTTCCGGTACAATCAACTTTTGCACCGAAGAACTTTTGCACCGGAAATCTACGCTGGAATCGAGGTATCATGGTTTGCACCGGAAATCATTAAAATTTGCTCCCGGAAAATTTAAAACCTTTCCTAAAGTGATGAACGAGCTGCTGTGTGACACGCTCGCCTACATTGTCAAGACCGACTCCGCCGCGGAGCACTTTCTTCTGGGGACCGACTCCGTGTACGACAGAGATGGCCGACGAGCCTTGCTGGACCTCATTAAAGGTTGTGTCCCTCCTGGGGTTCGCCAGACTCTCCAGGAGGAGCACTCGCAGCTACGGTATCCGGCTCGTGTGGACCCGCGTCCGCTTCTGGCGAAGAAGCAGCGGCTTGTGCGAGACACCGGTCGGAGGATTGGACTCCGACTGAGATGTCTCGTAAGTACAAGTTGTTCGAGCGGCTCGACCCCGAGTTCTACGCGGCGGTGCGAGTTCGCTACCACTTGCCCGCGGACCTTCGGCCGGTTCCATTCTCAACACTCGCGAACCTAATCACTCACATTTTCGTGTCGTGGGAGCAGCAGCAGGCGGAGCTGGGAGTGGCGGTAGGGCCCAACGTTGCTAGGACCGCCTACTCCAGTGTCGACGAAAGGATCATTGAGGTGGTTGGGCAGTTGACTACGCGTCTCGAGAATAAGATCGAGGCCGCCATCAAGTTTCAGAAAGTTGGCGGTGCGTCTTCCTCCATTCCGCGGAACAAACGCGGTAAGGGCTTGGACGGATTTCGGGCCGGCTCTAGTCCTGCTAGAAACAGCTCAAACAGCTATGGGGACCCGAGAGCCGACGGAACAAACGGATCAAGCTAAACTCAGTTAAACACAATATATACTGAGTCTAGGTCACTAGCTATACACCGAGAATGACACACTGGACATGACACCTGAACGTACGAACTAGTCAGGCTGTCATTTCCGGCACACCACCTCATTTGAGGCGTGCGACGTGTGACAGTACACCACCCTAGCTACTAGAGTTTACGAGAATGTAAGTTAGAAGTCAACTCTAGATGCTAGCCATGGTCACAAGATGTGGCTGTACGCAAACGCATAAAGTGCATGCTAAAAAACGAGAGTGAGCCTTGAGCTACGAAATAAAACAATACTTCTCAATTTTACAAATCTTCTTTGCCTGCAAGTGGCTGGGAACGTTTTCAAGAAACCGCCAGTCTGCATGCCGGATCTAAGCAAACAGTATAAAGAGAATCCTGCCTGTCGATATAGCGTCTCTGCCTGTCGCACTGTGAAAAGGGAATCCGCCCATGATGTGCTAGTTCGTCCATGACGCTGCTCGCAAGTGGCTAGGACAACAAAATAAAGATGCCAAAGGGACTTCCCGTTGCGGAGCCGCATTTAACAACGATCGTTCAAATTTACAATGAGGACTCGGTATCAAACCGAGCTCTTGCATGGTATTCTTCGCACAGCACGACGTTGTGCCACGATCACAACATAGGTGAACATGGATCACTCCATCAAGAGTTCCAGACAACCGGATAATATCAAGAGACTGCACTTTTCGAATTGGTGCGTCCGTCGTGGTTAATAGGGCCTTGCTTAATGATGCGTTGTGGGCTACAACCTAACAACATGCCACTAGGGATTCGGTGCGGAGTATTGATCGGCACTCTGGCTATGCTCCGCTACACCAAGGCTATAACCACTGGACAGTCTGTGCCCTACTGCCGAAACCATACTGAGTTTGTGCTACGTCACCCGTTTTATTTTGAGTCGGGCGATTACAGGTCGAATGGCATGGATGCTGAAATGAAACATGTGTCGGACGATGTTTTCTTCTCACGTTGTCTATCGTAAACAATCATATGGGATCAACCTTCAATTTGAGGGCATCGTTCCTCAGTGAGCTATCAGAACACTCAAATGGTCCCAAAACTATTGTGGGTGCGGGGACACCTCAATGCTCACCCCTTTTATGTTCTAAACAAAATCCAATGGGAAAGTGCGGAGCACTGAGTTTCGTCGCATCTGCTGGAATTCCTCATTTTGTGAAAGACTGCTGCTGTTTGATTGTAGACCCCGCGTTAAATCCATGGTTTGAGAATTCGACATTCTACGTTGAGAAAGTGTATCTGATGCGACTTGCCCCAGAGAAGGACTATGGCTTGCCGAGCACTCCTTGGCCTTGTCCAAAAACTTTGGGTCCTGCACCACAAGGTCCAAACACTTTTTCATTGAGTCAGCACATGGCATTCGCATATCCGTCTCTCGCATCTGTTATAGCTAATAGGTTCCCTGCCTGGGGTTATTATGAGCACACCGCATGGCAGTATGGGCAACATCCAAAAAATATTTATCATCCCAAAACTGCCAGACGGGGGCACCAGCCATTGAAGTCATGGCATATGTTTCATCACACTTTGCGAAAAATGCACCCCCCCGTGAATTCACGTTCAGGGTTTGTGAGTGTAGTATTAGTACTATTCAGTGAGTGTAGTATTAGTACTATTCACACCAGTTGCGTTGCAGGATCCTCAGCAGTAAGCTCTCCACCTCCGAGACAGCTTCTGGGAGATTCGCTGCTGTCCTCAATTGGATAGGTGGATACGCCGGGTTGAACATGTCCCTCCTCCGCTTTGCGGGTTGGCAACGTGACTCCTCTCTCCATGGTCTTGGAGTCCACGAGGTTGCCCATCCTCTTTTTGTAGATTTCAGAGATCTTGGGACCAAGCATCTTCTCGATGGTGCGGGTTGCAGTCCTGTGTGTCGCACATTCCTCCAACCTAAACGATGACGCAGCAGATGGCAACCAGAGTTTCTGGAGCCTTCTTCACAGCGCGGGGCGTCTCCCACATGCCGCCCATTTGGCGGACCCAGACGACGCTGCATTCGCCACGGTGAGCCATTTTGGGGCAGGCAGCTTGCGCGTGTCATTGTGCCGTCCAACTTGACTACCTCTATACAGCAGGCTGCAGACATCTTTACTCCTTATCCCACGAGCCGTTCAGCGCTGCACCAGATTTTCCTCGCCTAGCCCCAGCACTAGACCACCGGCTTGAAAGGTTTGGGTGTTTACAGATACCTGAGCCGGACAATCTCGAGGAACTCATCTCGGACGACATTTTTCTTTGCCCAGTCCAAGTTGCCGAGGGCCATGGCAAGGTCGCCCCGGCCGAGCACCGTGTCGGCAGGCGGAGCGCAGGAGACGTATGGCAGGCTGCTGCTCCTCTCCCCGGGGCGTTGCAGCGCCATCACCACCACGTTGCTGCGCATTTGTGCCGCACCGCATCCACCTCTTACAACAATTGTATGCTCACGCGATCAGCGTCACACAGATAAAAACACAATGCCGGTAATTTTTGCTCCGTTGCTGTCTGGCACTTGAACTGCAAGCCCATGCCTAAGTGTGCGATGACCCGCTCTCTCCATGCATCAAAGTCCCACTGGAAGCCGGCCGGCACAATCGCACGGGATCGAAACATTGCGCCACTCGTGCGCGGATCAAAGAACGTGGCGGCTGTAGCGTGCGCTGCCCGCAGTGGCACGTGTCGATTGAAGAGCGCATGGGTTGGGTGTGCACCCAGAGTCCCTCGGTGCTGATGGGCCCGTCGGCTGAGACGATACCAAGGGGTCAGCACATGTAAGGGACAAGGGGGATGAGCCCGGGCGTACTGTTTGGCACACGCAGTGTACAAGTCGTCGAAGGTCTGCCCGTGGAACTGCTCAGGAATGCTCCAGCTCCACAGCATCGACAGCGAGCTAATCTCGGACACCGTCTTAGGCAGCTGTCCATCGCAAGGGGGGGAACAGTCCCCAGTCAGTGGCCAGCGTCCCATTGCCATAAACTGACAGCACAAGTGGATCCTGGGCCTCTCGTGCGCCGAGCACGTAGCAATGTTTACCAATTAACACTGCAGAAAGCTGACCGAGATGTGGTGGACACCGGCATTCCCTAGCTTGTACATCCTTTGAATAAGGCTCAGAACTCTTGGGGGGGGAGCCAGAGAGCCCCTGGTCCGAGAGACAACTCCGGCTGAGGGAGCATTCCGGCATGTTCTGACTCTGCCCTCAGGAGTCCAGCTGGGACCAAACACACCCCCAGTGGCAGCTCCGAGATAGATGAGGAATGCACTTTAGGAGAGCCATCGGATCTGTAAGTGATGGCACTCTCCTAAAAGGCTGTGATGAGCTGACTCTGGTCTGGCCCAACTGGGCTAAGCTGGGAGGACGAAGGCCGCTCAGAAGACCGCGCAGCTCGCTAGAGATGTGATGATGCGAATGCCTGGCTCGCCGGCATTGGCAGTGATGAGGGCCTGGCTCGCCAGCATATGCAGTGCTGAGTGCCTCGCATGTGGGCAGCCGTCATGGCTAATGCCGCATGCAAAGCAAACTATTGACAACTCTCATTGTTGGCTTTCCATTGCCGGTGTTCCGCCTCTGCTGCTGCAGTCCGCCGCCCGTCAACCGCTTGGCTGAGTCAAGAACGCAGCGGCGCGGACCACCAGCGGTGCCACGGCCCGAGGCGAGGTGCGCTCCGACTCGAAGGGGGCGTACTGGACAGGCTAATGCGCGCAGCAGCTCGAGTGTCCCGGGGGTATGGAAAGCGTAGGCGAAGAGCCGCGTGATGTCCCCGATCGAGCAGCAGCACCCGGCGGCAAACTGTGGGTGCATATGTGGCAGCACCATCTGCTTGGAGATCATGTTCTCCTGCGCACAGCAAGCCCGTCCCCGCGGTCCAATCCCCGCCGCGCACCGCCCACTTAGTGTGTTGACTCAGTGCTCCAAACCAAAGGAATCGGCATCAGAGACGTCGTACGTATGACATCCTACCGCCTTTGCAATCGAAGGCGACAAGAAACGCTCCGGCTGCGGTCCCTGCTCTTATGACCGCATGCCAGGTGACGGGCCTTGAGCGTGACTGCTTCGCTCACTGCGCGGCAGGTCATCGACGACGCGCAAGCCGGTAACGAAGGCCGCCGGGAGAGCGAAGCAGCGGAGCACCTTCAGCATCGCCGGGCTGAGCGACAGATTGCCGAAGCGCCGCAGTGCGAAGAAGAAGTTGGCCACGGCGAGGCGCACGGCCTGCAGCACACACACGCGCATATCTACGTCAGCGTGCATTTCCATCAGTCTACGGTCCAGATGGCAGGCCGCTGTGCACTCAGTGCCGGCAGACCCTGGTACGTTGTGCGATCCTCGGCATGCCGTTCCTGGCTGGTCAAGACGGCGCTGCGCCTTCCCACATGCGCCCGCGAGGCTGGTGGAGCAGTTCCAACCTCTTCAGTCCAGCGCATATTGCAAGACCAAGTGACATCAGTGCGCGCCCCTCCCTTCATCCACCGCTGCCTTGCCGAAGTCATGCGAGGCGAGACGGGACTCCTCCTCCGTGTCCCAGGAGGCAGGCTCAGCGGGCACCGCATCGCGGCTTCCACTGCGAAGATTGCTGCACCGTACCATGGCCTGCCCATACTCGGGTGCGGGGCGGGGGGTTGTACGTACACTTAGCTGCTTGGTGATGAAGGTGTCCTTTTTTGATCTGACGGCTGTCAGCTCAGGCGCCAGGCGCTCGGGGGCCTCGAAGGAATACCTGCGCGCCTTCTTCTGCCTCTTTGTTTTAAGATTTTGGAGCGCATCGATTGGGGAGGGGGTTGGGGGTAAATTTGCACCCTCCTCTTCGTCCTCCGGGATGCTGTCCCCAATTTCCTCCCCTGTGAAATGTGTTGGAAGGTAAGTCACCGGGTGGGTCCAAGCCGCCCCTGTACCCCACATCACGGCTCACACAGGAGCTCGGAGCATTGCTGCCTTAACCCGGGTGATGTGACAGACCCTAACCATACTCGTCAGGGCCGAGTCGTGCACCGCAACGGCATCCGCATGCACAACCCCCTCCGCAGGGTGAAGGATGGATCGAGGGGAAGACAGGCGCTGCAGGGGTGCCGAAAGGGTGAAACAGGTCTGCTCACACTGAACACGGGTCAGTGGAGGGGCTTGCCCATACTTAGCCCATAAGTGGACGAGGCTAGGCCGCGAGAGGCTTAGGGTCAGTGTTAGATATGGACAATCGCAGTCGTGGGTATGGTTAAGGAAAATCGATGAGGGGGCAGCTCAATATTGATCCGGGGCCAACATATCGCATTTCACATTGCGCACGCCGCGCTGTCTCAAGAGAAAGGGGTGGGGGTACAAGGGGGCTTGCCCGGCACGTGTGGCCCTCTAAAGCCTGGAGTGGATCTCCCAGAGCCCGGCACGTGCGAGTACTGCCGACTCCTGCCACAGCCCACAGTGCTTTGAGCGCGCGACGGGCCAAGCACTCCCCTTCCGATGCCTTCCAGCGCTTCGCTCACTCGGGAGAGTGAGCCGGTGGACGCCATGAAGCGGAGCATGCGGCAAATGCCGGCCTCAGCATTGATCTCTGTGGGTGTGTCAACGCTGGCGGATTGCAGAAGCTCAAGCTGGAGCGCACACAAACCACGAGCCGAAGGACACCACGAGGTATCACAAGTGGATGCCCCAGCCTCAGCAGAGAGCAACCCAGCGGAGAGGACCCCAGCGCGGAGCACGTCTGCAGGCGGGGGATATGTGGGGGCCCTAGATCTAGGCTTGCGCTGCCCTCGTGAGGGGGGGACCCCCCATGGGCCCAGACCGATACGGCCACTCAGGATCTGACAATGCGGCAACGACTTCATTGCTCTCAGAGGCAGAAAACACCCTAAAAAGCCTTTCTGAACGCCTGTCGCCACATGCACTCCAGCAGCAGCCACCCCTGCTACAGCTGTGGCTGGGGATCTTCACCTCCCCTTCTCCATCATCCCGAGCTTCTGCTCAGATAGCTGCCGGTAATTATGCGGGCTGTGCACATCCCCAATCCCAGCCAGTCACCCCCTGGGGGGTCGCCGCGGCCAACACCCTGCAAGGGCTGCACGCCCCCCTGTCGCGGTGTCACCTCGGGCTTGCAGCCCACGGCCAACACATCGGTGGGGCTTCGCGCACGCTCCGCGCCATGCCACGCGCCGGGGCGCCCACCGGGTCCGCCACGCGGCTGGTGCAGCTGGGGGTCCGAGGCGGCGGGGCTCGAGCGCACCTGTGCATGCACAGCAGAGCGTTATATCGCGCCGGCGCCCCACCGGCTATCACCCCGCTCTGCAGCAGGTCCTGCCATGCCCCAGCCCACCCCCTCCCCGGTGTACCTCACGCGCCCCCAGCGAGACGCCTCTACGGATACTTGCACCAGACACAAGCGAGGATAGAACGATCCACAAAAAAACTCCGATCGTGACCACACTTGGCTACGGGGGGCGCAGAAGCCCCATCATCCGCAGCGGAAGGGCGCGAAGGGCCAGTGCGCACCGACCCGCAGCGGAATGGCGCGGAGGCCTGTGTGTGACGCACCTGCAGGAGAATGGTGCGGTGGTCCATCATGGACTCGTTGTGCCCCACGAGGGAGTTACCGTCGAACGTCACAACGAACTTGGCGGTGTGGATGTTTAGCCGCTCGAGGTGGTGTTTGTTCCAGGGGTCGCCCTGCAGCGAGCCCGCGCAACCGGTCACCAACGCGCTCCCGTACTGCACGTGCTTCATAGGTAGGTCGCCTCCCTCGTTGCTGAGGGCTTTGGCCGCAGCAGGGGGCACGCGAGAGCGGTGGGAGAGAGGCTGCAGCTGCTCCTCTCAGGTCGGGCGGGGGCACCTTGACGAAGACCACGCAGTGGAACATCTTACAGAGCTCTGGAGGAGCGGTCTCGCTGCAAAGTACGATGATGTGGCTGTACACCGCGAGGTACAGCATGCGCAGCGGCTGGATGAAGGCGATGATCTGCCCCCAGAGATTCCCGGAGAAGGCCACGAAGACGATGTGGTTCCCATGACTGATGATGTGGTCGATGCTGCTTTGCATCTCTTCGATATCGCCGATGGTCGTCGAGTACGACTCAGAGGCGTGCTGCGCCCCGCCCTCTCCACTTCCCCATCATATCGATGTCCCCTGCAGGCTGATTGGCTCTGCAGACCTCTGCATCCTCAGCCCGCTGCCTGGTACGGACAGTCCCTGCCATGCACTTCCAGCCGACTGCGCTTGGCGCGTCGGTGCGCGGCGGTGGCTGGTATCGTGAGAGAAACAATACCTCCTGCCGAGCGCTCAGCCCTATGAATCCAACGGCAGATTTCAGCTCAGATCATTGCATCTGCGGCGGCTTTCATGACTCGAGCTTCAGTTGCCGAACAATTGAAATACACCGGCGCCTCGGAGTGTCTTCCACCTCGAGATGTGCATGACAAGGATGACGCCGATGAGGAGATGCGCATGACACGGATGACGCCGATGAGGCACCATAGCGCACCAAAGGACATCTGCCAGATGACCGGACTTACCGACGTGAACATTTTGAACTTGCTGAAGAGGTCCAGGCCTTCCTCGGCCTCATCCATCAATCGCAGGTTCCAGCGATTGCCGCTCTTATTGTTGGTGTTGTCCTCCGCAATGTCTTTCCCTGACATCAACTCCTTCCCGAAGAAAAACCTGCCACCAAACACCGCCACGCACCCCCTGCACTCAGAGTCGCGCAGGGGCATTGACGGAACCCCTCTCGTTCCTTGTTCGCCGAGCCTTCCCCGGCCTTCGCGCACGTGTGGTCCGCGCCGCCGTGGCTACATGCTCATGTGGCACGGGAATCAGATGCGGGGGGCGCCTCGGCTTTGGCTTTGACTGCCGACGAAGGGATCCCTGGCTTGAATGTCAGGCGGTGGCAATGCATTTGCGCACAACAGTCACAGGCGCCTTGGAAGTCCGACCCGAGCTTGAACAGAGACCTTGATCATGGGAGTAGCATGGCGGCGCTCGCAAGGCCGGCAGTGTGTGGCATGGACAATAGGGGGAGGGGGGGGGCAGATTGCAGGTCGGAGCTTCGCACTTGTTTGACACGCTCTCAAGCATGCCGCCATTGTTGTTGCTGAGTCACAACACCGCCCATTGCCCCCCACTACAGCCCTCAGATTTCTCGGATTGTGGAAGGCGCGGTGGCACGGATCGCCCACAGAGGGGATTCGCAGCGCGGGAATGAGGCGGGCAGCCGCCACGGCGTGGGGTCCTCGAGCGCCGGCCGTGGGGGAGGAAAGGGAGCTTGGATCCAGGTGAGATGTCTTGTGGGAAACGCGCGACGGCCAGGGCATTCCTTCGGGCGAGTGCGCACAATTTATTGATCGTGCTAGAGGGCTCGTGGAAACATGTGACGGCCAGGGCATTTCTTCGGGCGAGTGCGCACAATTTATTGATCGTGCTAGAGGGCTCGTGGAAACATGTGACGGCCAGGGCATTCCTTCGGGCGAGTGCGCACAATTTTATTGATCGTGCGAGGCTTGTGGAAACATGTGACGGGGCCAGGGCGATCGTGCTAGAGGGCTTGTGAAACATGTGACGCGGGCATTTCTTCGGGCGAGTGCACACAATTTATTCATCGTGCTAGAGGGCTCGTGGAAACATGTGACGGCCAGGGCATTCCTTCAGGCGAGTGCGCACAATTTATTCATCGTGCGAGAGGGCGTGTGGAAACGTGTGACGGCCAGGGCATTTCTTCGGGCGAGTGTGCACAATTTATTGATCGTGCTAGAGGGCTTGTGGAAACATGTGACGGCCAGGGCATTTCTTCGGGCAAGTGCACACAATTTATTGATTGTGCTAGAGGGCTTGTGGAAACATGTGACGGCCAGGGCATTCCTTCGGGCAAGTGCGCACAATTTATTGATTGTGCTAGAAGGCTTGTGGAAACGTGTGACGGCCAGGGAGTTTCTTCGGGCGCCGTCGTGGTTGTGGATGATATGCATCTTCTGCGCGCAGAGCAGCAACAGGTGCCCCACCGCCCCCCCGCAGCACTCAGGGCCTGCGGGCCTCTCTCATGCACATCCCGGCCCCGGACCTTCTTGCTCCGTGCACGGGCAGCCCCTGGTGCTGCGGCATCGACTTTGGCGACTGCAGGCAAAGCGGTACCGGGCGCTCGCGTGGAACAGGCCGCATGCAGCCGCGAAGCCGCCACCTGAAATCTCGAAGGGCAGTTCTGCCAACCGCCGGAGGGCTTGGTCACGCATGCAAGCCAAGAGGATGCTCTGAACTCTGCTCTGTGGCGCGAGAACATTCTGGCTCGCTCGCACGAGTCGGGCACGAGTCGGGGAGGGAAAGCGAGTCGCGTGCGATGGCTGGAGGTGAGTCTGCGAGGCTGGAAACTGTCGGCACGGAGGTGTGGGGCTGCGCATCGGAGCGGCCGGCCAATCAACAGCGGGCGTACGTGGCGTTCTCGGAAGAAAACATTCCTCCACTCGTATAGGTCCGGTCTGCCCCTCCCCCAACCCGCACCACGCAACACCCGTCGACTTTGGCTGATCTCTGAGTTTGTGCGCGCAGCGTTCAGCACGAAGACAGGCCAGCCTCGCCGGCCAGGCTGCCGCAACGCACAGAGTCGCCGCATGCCGCAGCGGGGGGCGTGCAGAGGCGAGACCTTATCACGCTTTTGAGCTGAATCCTGTCGGAGGCAATGATGAAGCACACCGTGTTCTCTTTGATCTTGGTCTTGGCTGGGTTTGGGATAACTGCCGACAACGGGGCACCGGGAGCCATGCTGCCGTCAGCATCTGGCCATTCCAGGCCACGCCCAGGAAATGGCCATTCCAGGCCACGCCCACACACACCACTCCGCACCAGCAGGGCACACGAGACAGCTGCGGAGCCCCTGCAGCCCACGCGACCACACCACCTGCCCCCGCCTGCTCACCTCGGCCGCCTACCATCGCGGCTATCAGGACGCCTCGGGTCTTCTGCCAGATGAACAATGCAGCTCGCGTGAAGGTCATTCCTTTGAAGTCCTTCTGCAGCAGGCAACCGTAGATCTCCATCGCAACCCCCTGGAGGTACCCTGGCACCCAGGGCTCCATGCACTCTCTGAAATCCGGCTGATTCAGCTCATCCTCGAACACCGGTTCCACCTGGCGAGCGCAGTTCAATAGCACCGTGCTGATCCCTGTCCGCACCCGGCCCTCACATACCCGCCCTCCGTAAGCCTGCCCCGCCCCTCTCATCCCTCCTACCCCTCCCAACCCCCCTGCCAGGCAGCGTTCTGTAAAGCACTGTGAGTGTAGTGGCTTCTGTCGCGGGACGGCTCCTAGCGGCGGCTGCACACGTCGGAGCAGGCTCGTACTTGGTCCCCGCGACGCCAGTGCCGCCGATATCAAGACGTCGGCAGCCCCTCTTGCCGCCGATATCAAGACGTCGGCAGCCCCTCTTGCCGCCGATATCAAGACGTCGGCAGCCCCTCTTGCCGCCGCATGGAAAGCATCTGAGGCTCAGCTGCTGCTGGCCCACTCGTCGGAAACCGCACTCCGTCACAAACAATGCTGAATGCAATTGAATCCCCGAAGGCGCACCGGGGCACTGCACGGAGAGCGACATCAGCTCGGCCACTTGCTGCTGTATGGAGAAGCACGAGTACGGCTTGATGTTGAACTCGATGGCGCGGTCACAGCTCTCAGGCAGGATGAGCATGAGCCGGATAGGCAGCCACGGCATCATCTGCATTCTCCAAGGGCATCATCTCAGGGCGCGCGCCGGGGGCAGTGGCAGCGGGACATGTCAGGCGCCTGAGGCGAAAAAGGTCGTGACAAACATGACACCAGGCCCGGTGACAAACACGACACCAGGCCCGGTGCCGTTCCTCCACGGCAAACATGAAACCAGGCCCGGTGCCGTTCCTCCACGGCTCACCTCGGTTGACCGGTACCGGGCTGTCGGCCCGAGGAGCACGGCCACAGAAATACCCCAGAGCCTTCAAGCGGCTCCTCAGTCCACTCCCATCAGCGATGATGCTGGCGGCGGGAGGCAGGAGGCGCATGGTGTGGCATGGCGAGGGTGGAATTTCGGGTGCCCAGCTGGGCACCTTGTCGAAGTGCTTTCCCTCACTTCAGAATCCTATTGGCCGGAGGTGTACATGCGGCGATGCTGACCATGGTGCCACGGGATGCGCCGCGGGCTAGGGAGGGGTGCATTCCAGGGAGAGGCGCGGAAGAAGGATTGGGGCCCCGCGGGGAGTGGCGCGGCGCCAGGAGTCGTGTGTGGTGCAAAGGGCTGGATAGGGGGTCAGCAGAAGCGCGGCTCGGCGCAGCCTGCAGGTCACCTTCATGATGCCAGTGGCGAGGAGAATGTTCATCTTATCTTCTTGCTCCGGGTCCTGCATCGGACCAAGCCTCCCTCAGGCCCTATCCTCCTTGTCTGGGTCCCCAGGCACCGCGGTTCCGGCGGTCTTCCTTGGGGTTAGGCTCATGGCCCCACATGCACCTTCCCACTGCCTCTGCAGAGATGCAAGGGGCCACTGCCGCTGCAGAGATGCGAGGGGGCCACCGCCGCTGCAGAAATGCGAGGGGCCACCGCCGCTGCGGAGATGCGAGGGGGCCACCGCCGCTGCAGAGATGCGAGGGGGCCACCGCCGCTGCAGAGATGCGAGGGGCCACCGCCGCTGCAGAGATGCGAGGCCGTCGCAAAGATGCGAGCGGCCACCGCCGCTGCAGAGATGCGAGGCCGTCGCAGAGATGCGAGCGGCCACCGCCGCTGCAGAAATGCGAGGGGGCCACGGCCGCTGCAGAGATGCGAGGGGGCCACGGCCGCCGCAGAGATGCGAGGGGGCCACGGCCGCTGCAGAGATGCGAGGGGCCACGGCCGCTGCAGAGATGCGAGGGGGCAACCGCCGCTGCAGAGATGTGAGGGGCCACTGCCGCTGCAGCGATGCGAGGGGGCCACCGCCGCTGCTGAGATTCGAGCGGCCACCGCCGCTGCAGAGATGCGAGGGGGCCACCGCCGCTGCAGAGTTGCGAGGGGGCCACCGCCGCTGCAGAGATGCGAGGGGGCCACCGCCGCCTGCAGAGATGCGAGGGGGCCACCGCCGCTGCAGAGATGCGAGGGGCCAGTGGCTGCTGCAGAGATGCGTGGGGCCACCTGGGCCGCTGCAGATGCGAGGGGGCCACGGCCGCTGCAGATGCGAGGGGGCCACGGCCGCTGCAGAGATGCGAGGGGCCATTTGGCCGCTGCAGAGATGCGGAGGGGGGCCACCGCCGCTGCAGAGATGCGAGGGGGCCACCGCTGCAGAGCCGCGGCCACGGCCGCTTTGTAGGACAAGCAGGTAAGCAACCGCCGCTGCACAGATGCGAGGGGCCACCGTCGCTGCAGAGATGTGAGGGGGCCACGGCTGCAGAGATGCGAGGGGGCCACTGCCGCTGCACAGATGCCAGGGGAATACTGCCGCTGCAGAGATGCGAGGGGTCCACGGCTGCAGAGATGCGTAGGGGCCACCGCGCAGAGATGCGAGGGGCCACGGCCGCTGCAGAGATGCGTAGAAGCCACTGCCTCTGCAGAGATGCGAGGGGCCACCGCCGCTGCAGAGATGCGAGGCCACCGCCGCTGCGGAGATGCGAGGGGGCCACCGCCGCTGCAGAGATGCGAGGGGGCCACCGCCGCTGCAGAGATGCGAGGGGCCACCGCCGCTGCAGAGATGCGAGGCCGTCGCAAAGATGCGAGCGGCCACCGCCGCTGCAGAGATGCGAGGCCGTCGCAGAGATGCGAGCGGCCACCGCCGCTGCAGAAATGCGAGGGGGCCACGGCCGCTGCAGAGATGCGAGGGGGCCACGGCCGCCGCAGAGATGCGAGGGGGCCACGGCCGCTGCAGAGATGCGAGGGGCCACGGCCGCTGCAGAGATGCGAGGAGGCAACCGCCGCTGCAGAGATGCGATGGGCCGCTGCCGCAGCAGGGATGCGATGGGCCACTGCCGCTGCAGCGATGCGAGGGGGCCACCGCCGCTGCTGAGATGCGAGGGGGCCACCGCCGCTGCAGAGATGCGAGGGGGCCACCGCCGCTGCAGAGTTGCGAGGGGGCCACCGCCGCTGCAGAGATGCGAGGGGGCCACTGCCGCTGCAGAGATGAGAGGGGGCCACCGCCGCTGCAGAGATGCGAGGGGGCCACGGCCGCTGCAGAGATGCGAAAAGGCCACTGCCTTTGCAGAAATGCGAGGGGGCCACCACGGCCGCTGCAGAGATACGAGGGGCCACCGCCGCTGCAGAGCTGGGCAGGGGAGCCACCGCCGCTGCAGAGATGCGAGGGGGCCACCGCTGCAGAGATGCGAGGGCCACGGCCGCTGCAGAGATGCGAGGGTCACGGCCGCTGCAAAGATGCATGGGCCACCGGGCAGAGGCAAGGGCCACCGCCGCTGCAGAGATGCGAGGGAACCACTGCCGCTGCAGAATGCGAGGCCGGGCTGCAGAGATGTGAGGGGCCACCGCCGCTGCAGAGTTGCGAGGGGGCCAGGACCGCCACGCAGGGCCACCGCCGCTGCGGAGATGCGAGGGGGCCACCGCCGCTGCAGAGATGCAAGGGGGCCACCGCCGCTGCAGAGATGTGAGGGGCCACCGCCGCTGCAGGAATGCGAGGGGCCACCGCCGCTGCAGAGATGCGAGGCCGTCGCAAAGATGCGAGCGGCCACCGCCGCTGCAGAGATGCGAGGCCGTCGCAGAGATGCGAGCGGCCACGGCCGCTGCAGAGATGCGAGGGGGCCACGGCCGCTGCAGAGATGCGAGGGGGCCACGGCCGCCGCAGAGATGCGAGGGGGCCACGGCCGCTGCAGAGATGCGAGGGGCCACGGCCGCTGCAGAGATGCGAGGGGGCAACCGCCGCTGCAGAGA
>LGRX02034207.1:0-34399 GCA_001247695.2 Cymbomonas tetramitiformis
CTAGGGCGTGTCCTACCCTCATGAGGAAGCCCTTTGCGTAGTCCACCCCTTTGTGTCCACATCCTTCCAGGGTGCATTTTCCGCCTCCTCCGGCTGAGCTTTTCGCCGTCTCATAGTGTTGTGCTGGCAATATTCTCAGCCTGCATTTGAGTACCGTTTTTCGCACCGCAAATGTGGCTCGTTTCCAGAAGCCGTTCGCTATTTTGTGTAGTGGCGTGTCTCCTTTGAGGTGCTTCATTGTTTCGTTTATCCAGCTTTCGGTGGCCCTGCCCTCTTGAACCGGGGGGGCGTTCCTATTTTCCGTTCTGCTGTGTGTCATGTCGTGTTTTCGTTGTTTCCATCTTGTTCTGGGCATCGGGTCCTCCATCATTGCATGGACCCTGGACTCCTCTGTGACACGGTCATGGTGAGCTTGTCTTTCATTTGTCAGCTTCCTTTGTGGCTCTTCCCGCTGCTCCATGAGTTCATTGAGCATGTCAAAAATTTCCCCGTCACTGTGTTCCTCTTGGGTCACTTCTAGTCTCTCCGCGAGCTCGTTGGGTTCCTTAAGTATTTCTTCCTCTTCAGAGAGTGGGGGTGGTGTCTCTGCGGGTTCGGGGTCGTTTCCTCGGGTGGGGTCCATTCTGCCCTCCGTCTCCCGGTATTCTTGGTGCTCTTGCACCTCTCGCATAAGAAGCATCTCCTCTTCCTCCGTTTGTTCCATCATGGCCTTTATTTGCCTGTCTTCTTCGTCTCGGGTCTGGTCGGCTTGTTGCTGCTGGTTGGGCACCAGGTCCCGTATTGTCGCTTGTTCCTCTTCAGTTTGTTGTGCTTGGTCATGGTGCGCCTCCCATCTGAAATTGCGCTCAGTTTTCAGTTGGTGGGTCCAGGTTGTGGGTTCTCCCTGGAGTTCGGTCATTTTTGTTGAGAGTCTACTGTTTCCTTGGGCTTGCCGTTCACGGAGTAGTGTCGTTACGTATTTTTGTACCGCGAGCTTTCCTTTTAGCTCTCTGCCGTTCGAGTCCTCGTCTGGTACCATGGGTTTGACTTTTATTGTCTCGTTATTGTCCCACGCTTCCGTGAGGGTCCCTATGGTGCAGGCTTGTTTGGCTGCCTCGTCGGCCTTTTCGTTCCCCACAATTCCCGTGTGCGCCTTGACTTTTAGCAGTGAGACAGTGTGCCCCGCCTCTACTAATGCCTCAATGTTGACCAGTATGGCATACAGGAGGTCCCTTTGCCGGTGGTGTTCCATGTTGTGGGGTTTCGTTCTCATGCTCTCCAGTTGTCTAATGGAGTTGGCACTGTCCGTGCAAATGGTGAGTCCGTTGCCACTTGGTGGTGGCGGGAGCGTCACCGCTTTTTGTATGGCGAGAAGTTCGGCTCTGTTCACCTCTTGGTCTTCGCCTTCCCATCGAATCATGTGGGCCTCCCCTTCCCCGGGCCTGGGGTCCCATACCGCGGCTCCCGAGGCCCATTCTTTGCCTCCTTCTTCTGTTTCTATCTCTCTTTTGCTCCCGTCTGTGTAAAGGTACGAGGTTGTCTTGTGTGCCCTTTGAGGGGAGGGGTACGTCAGTTGGGTTGGTGTGTCCTTCGGGGCTCGGTTCCTGGGGTCCTCTGTTCTGTCTCTTGTCAGTTCCCATCTCCTTCCTTGGACCCCCGGTTCGTGTTCGGGCCAGAAGTCAGTGGGGTATCTGACAACTTTTGACCTCGCTACTTTGTCCCATATTGTTTGGGCGTCATTCTGTCTTGTAAGCCTGGTGTGCAGGGTGTTCGCTTCCACCACCTGTTGTACGGTGGGGGGGGTGTATGTTCCATTTACCTCCCCTGCTTCCGGGGAGGAGTTCCCATTTGGCTGGTCCTTCTTCCACGTGGAGGTGGCTGTCCTCCCACCAATTTTCCACTTCCGCTTGTACGTTGCAGCATTGGGGGCAGAGGTCGTTCCGCAAGTGTGGGCCTGTGTTGCACATTCTTCCCATTGCATTTGTCATGTCCTTTGTCTTAATTTCCGGGAGTTCGTATCGCTGCCAAGGTCTTGTGTCCACCACACAGTCTACACTGGGGGTGCGTCCTTCTTGGTTTGGTTCATTCGCATCGTGTAGGTTTGCCTCCCTCATCGGCTGTTTGACAGCTGAGGTGGTGCGGACCTTGCTTTGCGGGCAGGTTGTGAGTGCCCTCCTTATGCAGTCTGCGGCAGTGTCTGGGTCCCCGCAGTGTGCTTGCCATCCTTCTTTGTTGGCCACTATCAGCACCCTGAGGTTCCAGTTGCATTGTTTCGCTTGTTGGTGGGTGGCACCCATCCAGTGGTCAGGGGGTAGAAACGTGAATTTGCCTTGTGGTATTTCAAATAGTTCGTGTATTAGGTGCCCTGCGTGTGCGTTGTATAGTTTCCTGTATGGGGTTTTCTCATATGTCGGGTATACTCCGACCCCGAACACCGGTTCTTGTGTGGTGGTGGCCGCAATGGCAAAGTCCAGTGCCTTTTTGAGGTCCTGTGGCGTGTATTCTGGGTTGAACTGGTAGGCCCCCAATTTCATCCAGTTTGTCGTCCAGGCTGAGCCTCTGGCCCCGAACACCTTGTCTCTGTCATACTTGGCGTAGTACGTCGTGGTGTTGTGGTGGACATTGAGGGGTGAGGCGAATAGTTCGGTGGTAATTCCGAATGCCTGTTGTAGTGCCCTTTGCATCTGGGCAGGGAATGTCCAATGGTTTTGCAAGTTCTTTTTTCGTTCCTCCTTTTCTTCTTTGCTTGAGTACCTAATGAGGAGGTGCCCTATTTCCTCCTCGAACGTGGAGACCTGTATTTTATGGTCCTCCCACATTTCAGTGCGTAGTGTGCGCTGGTGTGGGGTTTGGTGGTCTGTGGTACCCACTGCCTGGGTGTACCTTTCGTGTAGCCTGAGAAGCTTTTCTTTCGTGAGGGTGCCTATGTACTTCCCATGCCTGTGGTAGCTGTGGGCGAGTTCCCCCTCCAGCCGTATCTGGCAGTGGTGCCCTCTGTTGTCCACAATGTCTTGTTCTGGGTTGGTTTCTGTCGGGTCCAGTGTTAGGTTTCCTGCATGTAGTGTGGGCCAGGCCTGTCCCAGGTGCGGTCTCCCGGCCAATATTTCTCTGAGGCCTGTGGGGTGAGTCACCTGGGAGCCCCTTGTTCGCAGTCTTCTATTCAGGGTTAGGAAGGTGGTCGCGCTTTGGCCCCTTCGTTTGGCTAGTTTTAGGTAGTCAGTTATGGTTTCCCTTGTACTCCACGAGTAGGAGTCATCCCCCTCTGAGTGCCTCCACTGGGTTCTGTACTGCGTCACTAGGGAGTGGGGGTCCGTTGGGTCAACGAGTAGGGTCCTCATTGCCACAATCTCTTTCGGCTTGTCTATCGTTTGGCCTTTCTCGAAGCCTGTCTCAAGTTTTTCGGCCATGGGGTCTATTTCATCTATCCATTTAGTTTGTGAGCGTGTGTGGAGGGGCTGAGGTTCTTCCTCTTCCTCCCCCGGTACTGGGCCGGTAGTCTCCGTTTCGTTAATCCTTGTAAGCGGGTGCAGGGAGAGTTGCCTGTGAATCTCTTCTCTGGGGACCAGCCTCGCCTCCCATTCCGTCATTTTGGCCCTCAGCTGCTCCGAGTTGAGGCGAGGGAGGTTAATTCGTATTGCGTGGGAGTCCAGCGGCCCCTCCCTGGGCATGCTCCTGTATTGTTGCTTCAGCCGTCGGTTTGTGAGACTGTCATAGAAGTCCCCCGGCTTCGCTATGTCCCTCGGCTGGGCTTCACACAGGTATGGGTATAGGTGTGCTAGGCCTTTTGCTATGGCACTGCGGTCTGTGTTGAGGGTTGCATCTGTGCATTGTTCCCTGACGTTCACCTGGCTAATCGCATGTTGGCCATCTCGGGTAGTAAGGAGCGCTAGGTCCGGGAAGTGTGTAAAAAGTTTGAGGCACGTTGTGAAATTTATCGCAGTTGGCGTGTCCTTGGGTATTGTGAGCCTGGCAGTTTGGTCTGTGCACATTGCCTGCCAGTCTGGAGGCGTCGGTATGTCCCCATCCATTATTTTGCCTGCTTTCGTTTTTCTTGTTGTTCCCTCCATCTCTTTGTCGGACTTTTTTCTGGTCGCCCCTTTTAGCTGTTCCATTATCTTTGGTGTTGACCGCGTTGGCATGTACAGCCGAGTACTGGTCAAAATGATCTCGAATAGCTCTTTGTATTGGAACAGGAGCTTCTGGCGGAATAGTGATTACCAGGTCATGAGGCGAAAGTGGTTGCGCCATCGAGTCGAGATAAAACGGTGAATAACCGGTTGATGCAGAAACTGTGTTGTTAATTGCAAACTCCACCAGAGGCAACTTGTCCTCCCACGAATTGGCTGAAGTATCATTGCAACAACACCTGTGGATGAAAAAGAAATACCACCTAATCAGTTTATAAACCAGAGGATGGTGAAATCAAATCATGAATCAACAATTTGAAAAGTACCTGAGGATATCCTCGATGAAGGCATGGCTCCTCTCATTGGCTGCATTCGACTGTGGATGGTGTGAGGACGTCATGGACAATCTCGTACCAGTAGATTTCCACAGTGTCTGCCAGAATGTAGAGGTGAATCTGGGGTCTCGATCTGAGATGATGTTCCTCGGAAGACCATGGAGCTTGAAGATATGTTGCATATATAATGAAGCAGTATGCTGAGCTGTCCAGGTCATGCTGAAGGGAATGAGATGACATCGATGAGAAAATTGGCACATCACCACAAATATACTGTCGTGCCCATTAGTGGTGATAGGCAGGTCAGTGATCCAATCAAGAGATACATCTAGCCATTTTGTCTTAGGCACGGAATATCGTATATGTGCCTGACCATAAGGCTTGTGTCGCCTCGTTTTCTGGCGCTGACAAACGGGGCACTCCCGAATGTACTTGATGACCGCCGTTGTCATTCCTGGCCAATAATACCGGCTACGCAGAAGATGAAGCATGCGATTTTTGCCTACATGACCAGAAATAGTGGCTGAGTGGCACTCATTAAGGAGAATGTGGCGAAGCTGTGTGATCTCACCGTCATCTGTGGGGACTTTAGCTGTTGGAGGGATGTACAACTGTCTGCCATATATGGTCTTACGATAGATCAACCGCTGAATGAGCTCGAAGCTGTAGCTGCTGACTGACTGTGATGAAGTCGATGATGTCAGTTTAGCCAAAATAGTCTGTGCAAATGTATCACGATCATATTCGGATATAATGATGTCGTGTAGCTGATGAGCTGATGAAGAAGATATAAGAGCAATGAATGTAGGATCTGCAGATGGCATGACCTCGCTGATGTCCATGTGCTGAAGACAATCAGTGAGTTCAAAAAGTGCAGAGATACGAGTGAGTGCATCTGCGACCTTATTCTTATCGCCAGCAATATGCTCTATACGGAAGTTGTACTCGGAGAGCTCATCCAACCACCGTGCCTGTTTGGGGCTCAGTGTGGATTTGGTCTGGAAATAAACCAGTGGCTGATGATCTGAGCGTACAATGGTCTCAGGAGCTCCCAACAAGATGTGGCGAAAGAATCGGAAGCCCTCCACAATGGCAAATAGCTCGATCTCAGGAATAGGCCAACGTCTCTGTGTATCGGATAGAGTGACGCTGTGATAGCCACATGGCTTCATACCTTTTCCTTGATCCTGGAGTATCACTTGACCAACGTGTGTGCCTGATCCATCGACCTCCATAATAGATGGCAGTTTCTGATCTGGAGCTGTAGTACTGGAGCGTTACAGATGGCACTTTTGAGGTTATCAAATGCCTGCTGCTGCTCAGATTCCCAGACAAAATCTGCATTATCTTTAAGGAGACGATTGAGCGGCTCGGCAACTTTGGAGAACTTTGGTATGAATCTCCTGAATTGACCGACCATGCCCAAGAATGACCGAAGGGATGACTTGCCATGATCTTTAGCCATACGGCGTAGAGGCTGTTTTCCAACGGTAGGACCATAAGACACTGGAGGCTATCGCAAACGGATTTTACCCATTTTGGCCGTTTTTGGCTATATGTATATACCACGTATATATATATACATATCTCTGTGTGTGTGTGGAATGCAAAGTACAGAAGCACTGCAAATCACTTTACCTTTGCACATGACAAATTTCATGGCATAAAAGTGAATTATTCTGCATATCAACATCTGAGGTTGATCACATTTCTGGGTTTTACTGATTTAAACCCATGGCAGTAAATGTACTTTTAATGATATATAGAGTTATCAACTTAAGCGGATTATCCACTTTAGCGATATTTATCAATCTATGATATGTTTTGAGCACAGGTCTGTGCTCTAAGATTTATCAAAATGATATCTCTTATTTCAAACATATCAGGAAATTGCTTGATATAATCAAAGCAGTTTGACACAACACATATGTATGTGTGTGCTTGTCCTCAACAACTTCTATCAGATGTCAATATAGTTACTGCTCTGAAAGAGTTACATGCATTTTGAACTGATCAAATCTGAGTCAATTGTCATTATGCAATGTACTTGTTGTTGTTGCTCCAGAGATGATATGTGGAATGACGAATGGACTGCGCCCAACAGTTACCAGCTGTTGCATGGGCACAATATATTGCCTTCGGGTCTGGAGATAACTCCATCCAGCCCTTCAGCATGTTGGATTATCTGTTCCCATATCTATCGCCATCACTGACACTTCACACGCACATGTGTTTGTGAAGTGTTATCTACATTATCATATACATGATAGATATTAAAGTTGGTCAATTCACTACGAATCAGTGAATATCAATACATACAGTAATGCAGTGTGTGTGCATGTATAGTACTTATTTATTAGTACTTTTTGCCAGTGTGTGGGTGTGTGCTCACTTTTACACACTTACAGGAAGATAAGTTCTGGACATTACAATATTTCCAGACAGTTTATCATGCAGGATAATCAGTATACCATGCACTGAATGAATCTAGCATGATATATTAGGTTAGAGGTTATTGTAATTCCAAGATAATCTCATTTACAAAATGAGTTGCTGGTCTATTTCACATATAGTTCCGGTGAGCAATCCTTTCAGTGATCCACAGTAGAACGATATGTGGTCCGAGGAGTATCTCGACTCCACCGGGTCATAACGAGCTAATTACTGTGTTAAGACCACTGAACAGGCACCTTACACTATATGGGTTCGAATATAGTTAGCATGCACAGCAATATGCTTTTGTGCATGTCTAATGTATTGTGATATGATGCCATCTATTCCAGCTGCTACCGTGATCAAGCTGGATCATATATAACATCTGTTAACATGATGCATGTACAACTTACAGTGTGGCAGACACCCAGTATAGAATGTGCATATACTCAGATGTTGCATGTAATGTGTGCTACATGTACTGTGAGTTCAGATAAATATCTTGCACACTATATTGCAGATAAGCATGAAATGCTGACAACTTGAATATTTGTGCAGTCATCAATATGTGGTGTGTGCTGCAATATAATATCATATGTCAATCATGCATGCATCCAAAATATGCCTGCAAGTATTAGTTGTTTTGCAGAGTATTTTGATGTGAGTATGTATTGTGCAGTTGATCATAGCAACATCTTGGCATCATCATCATCGCAAATTGAAATCTTTCATAGCACGCTGCAAATAACTTATGCAATAGGGCGCGCTGTTGATGAAAAGCATATATCGTCGTCACCATTTATCAGCGCATGATACGAGCGCTGACATATGTACGGATCAAAATCCGTCGATGATTACTATGTTGTATATCATTCTGAACGATTTTCAAATGTGATTCATCCATGCGCATGCATGTAATTGACATGCATGCTGTAAAATGCGAACCAATTCTGCGAGAACATGCGACCATCGCGCATGCTGCCAACTGCGAATTAGTCTATCGTGCATCGACATGTATGAAGCCGTACAAAAAGCAATTTGGTGCAATCACGAAAATTGTAATGCTGCGCTGATGACTTTCCGCGCGGATAATGATTCCGTTGGTGATTTGTGCTTCCGCGTCGCATCTGCGAACATACAGTAATACCTCACCTTTAAGAGAATCGACGATAAGAGACCAGCCAGCGTTTTGGGGGGTCGCGTTTTTTACGATGACCCTGAGCCTTTTCAAATCGTTAAGAGAATGGGTCCAAATAAGAGAACGGGAGCTGGCTAGATGAGGAAATATGGTTGGGAAACCATGTTAAACCATGTATTAAATATGGTATGGTCGCAAATAAGGAACAAACCTGGCTATCGCTGACCTTATTGGATCGCGCTTCGTTAAGCGCCGCTGGCGTGTTGGGGGGCGGGGGGGGGTTCACTTTTTTCCGATGAGGCTGGCTGACCGCATATCCCTGTTCTCTTAAATATGGGTAGGCAATTTAATTTAGATTATTTCTCTCTGATTTTAGATTAACCCATTTTTCATGTTGATTTTAGATTAAGTTTTTTTTATCTCATCCGGCTATTACCGGTGCATGCATCCATGACGCTGTACTGTACCTGTTGAGCTATCGCCATGCCATGCGAAATATTACACTGAAGAGTTGTCTTGCCGTGATGTCCATATGTCCGAATGGAACCAAAAACCGTCCGATTTTAATCGAACGGTTTTTGGTTCCATTCGGAAAGATTCACGGCCGTGAATCTAAAAGTCACGGCCGTGAATAACGACTTTGTCCGCATAATGACTTTTATTATTTGCCATCTTTGCCACAATAGACACTCACGGCGTGTTCTGCTTGAAAAAAAGTAAGTAACTTGAAGCCTTGAGCTTCAAGTTACTCAAAGATATGTATCTTGGCAGTATGTGTGCCAAGTTTCGTGCTCTAGGACGCACGGGAAGCCCTCGGCTGTTTGGCATCTTTGGGTTTGGGTGTCACGTTCGAACCCAAACCCAAAACATCTGCCTTAGAAATAAATTGCGCGTTTCGCGCACAAGTAACTTGAAGCCTTGAGCTTCAAGTAACTCAAAAATATGTACCATGGCAGTATTCGTGCCAAGTTTCGTGCTCTAGGACGCACGGGAAGCCCTCGGCTGTTTGGCATCTTTGGGTTTGGGTGTCACGTTCGAACCCAAACCCAAAACATCTGCCTTAGAAATACATTGCGCGTTTCGCGCACAAGTAACTTGAAGCCTTGAGCTTCTGGTTACTGAAAGATATGTACCATGGTAGTATTCGTGCCAAGTTTCGTGCGTTAGGACGCACGGGAAGCCCTCGGCTGTTTGGCATCTTTGGGTTTGGGTGTCACGTTCGAACCCAAACCCAAAACATCTGCCTTAGAAATACATTGCGCGTTTCGCGCACAAGTAACTTGAAGCCTTGAGCTTCTGGTAACTTAAATATATGTATCTTGGCAGTATTCGTGCCAAGTTTCGTGCTCTAGGACGCACGGGAAGCCCTCGGCTGTTTGGCATCTTTGGGTTTGGGTGTCACGTTCGAACCCAAACCCAAAACATCTGCCTTAGAAATAAATTGCGCGTTTCGCGCACAAGTAACTTGAAGCCTTGAGCTTCTGGTAACTTAAATATATGTACCATGGTAGTATTCGTGCCAAGTTTCGTGCGTTAGGACGCACGGGAAGCCCTCGGCTGTTTGGCATCTTTGGGTTTGGGTGTCACGTTCGAACCCAAACCCAAAGGCAAAGGCATAGGACAGTTTCGTAGATTCTGTCCCGATGCCTTTGCAACCTCGCTTGCTAACTCATATTACAATGAATATTCAACATTCAAGCGTTGGATACCCCACGCCAACGGGAAGCGCTCGGCTGATTTGTTATTTGGGTATGCGCACCCAAATGACAAAAAACGCATCTTTGAAACTCGTTAGTTTCAAAGATGCGTGGCCGATGCCTTCGTGCTTATGTGTGTTAATCCATATGAAATATTCCATGGAATAAATGTGAATATCCCGCACAAACGGGAAGCGCTCGGCCGTTTTGTAAAATTAGGGTGCACCCAAAATACAAAACGCATCTTTGAAACTCGGAAGTTTCAAAGATGCTTGCCGGTCGCGTGCAGCGGTAAAAGGCAAGTCAAAGGGTTTAGGATATAGAAGAAGTACAGGGGCCTTTTTTAAAAGCAGAACACGCCAGCGAACAAAGCTTTTTGGAGGCTTCCTCATGATGGCTAGCGGGAACTAGAGCGTTTGACCTGTGTGCACATGATTTGAACAGGAGTCGTGAAAAGGACCACCGGGCATAGCCGGATGACATAAAGAAAACTTAATCTAAAATCAACATGAAAAAGAGTTAATCTAAAATCAGCAATAAATAATCTAAATTAAATATTTTTCCTTAAATATGCAGTATTACTGTATGTACATTTGCGAACCATTTATGCGAGTACATCTCATTGCTGCGCGGATGTATGCCATATGCACACCTTATCGTGTAGTATATGCGATCAGCTGTATCCTGCGAGTGCGTTTCTACGAACGCGACAATTATTTCGCACGCTGTCTTCGCTATTGCAGCGGTATATGCGATATATCAAATATTCGATTTATTCAAGTGCGTCGCCTTATGTGCTTAAGCTCCGCAACCTGTCAACACAAATTAATGATATCTACACGCTGCACACAATTGAGTTCTCGTGCTGTTCGTGCCTGGACGAGCTAAATTAGAATACCATTCTGTTAGGGCTAGATAAGCAAGCCCTCAATATATCATATAAAATACAAGTATACGCTGTGTTGTGGAACGGCAAACACAAGCGTCAGATAATAGCGGGATGAGTTGCAGAACTTCTGTGTGAAGATACTGCTGAAGCCCAACGCTTCGCTCATCTATACCATACGTCTCCCATCGCATAGATGGTACCGCCATTGGGTTGTGAACCCGTGACGTTGGTTGGACGACCAGTATCGTTAGAACGAATAGTTCGTTCATACTGCGCTTGCGTGTTCCGCACATGCTTAAAGCAAAGATGGTTCTTGTTTGTTACTTCAAGATGTATCTTGCTTTGCCATCTTCGAGTTCGACGTACGAACTCTCGATGACAGGTCATTCAAGTCTTTCCTTGAATAATGACAGATGATGTGACTTATCATCTGGCGACATGTACAGTCATAGTCGACCATACTGACGACTGTCATAATAATATATGACACGACTCGACATGCCATGCCATGACATGACATGGTATGACACGTATGACATGTATGACACATATGTAATCGGTCATGATCCTGTATGGTATGACATGTCTGACAGGTATGACACGTATGACATGTATGACACATATGTCATCGGTCATGACCCTGACAACATAGATCCTAAGAACCAGCATAGTTTGGTTAGCATCAAATGAGATATAGAGCATAATATAGAACCTTGCACTATATCTTATCCACAAGTAGTTTCACAGTGACTGTTAAGTAGAGGGTTTGGTACTGCCTCCTACAACTTGTGTCTTTCCTTATTTTCGCGGGACGTAGCTCTGTCTTTTTGCCTACGTGGTCATGTCTTTTTGCCGACGTGGAACCCGAAAACCGACATGCCCGACATGCGCGACATTAAATGCCTGTGCGCCCTTAAAAAGGTTTTGATCTAACGATAGATTTTAAATTAACGCGACATAGGACGACAAAAAGGAGACAAAATGGGTCGACATGATCTTTTTGGGGTCGACATGATCTTTCGTTTTCGAAGACATGCAGAGATAGTGTCGACCCCAAAAAGATAATGTCGACCCTGTCGCATGTCGGTTTGTCGCGTTTCAGAATTTTTCAACCAATCAAATCGCCGTGATAAAAAACGCGACAGACCGACATGTCGTCGAAATTCCCAAACCAGATACAACGACGGGCCTGAGTCCCGTCCTTAAATCTGGTTTGGGTAAAATGAAATTTCGTCACGTCGCGTAACTTTTGATCGCAGCGATTTGATTGGTCGGAAAACTGTAAAACGCTACGCAAAGGTTACGCAAGAGCGTCGCGTCGCGGAGATGTTTGGACAAACATCGTTTGCGTAACACGCTACGCAGAGAGGTTTTGTTCAACATTTACGCGACGCGACGCTCTTGCGTCGCCTTTTTTGGTTCCACGTAGGCAAAATTAAAAAAACTGTTCGTCAGATCAAATCGGAGATAAAATAAATGGACGCTCCTTGGATATGCGACGCAAGTGTACGCTCCACGTAGGCCATGCGACATTCCCCACGTAGGCCATGCGACATTCCCCACGTAGGCAATGCGACACTTTGTAGGTCAAACGTTTGACCTAATTAGCACCGTGAAAACCTAGTGCAGCAGGGTAGATTAGTGAAGAAATTGAAGTATTCGCGATATATTAGAAGGAAATAATGCTTACTAGAAGGTATCATGAACGATAGGAAGCATCCCCGCACACGTATTCGGTGACTGGAAGCAGATCTCGAATTCTCCGCTTCGTGTGGCGGAAGCGGGAATTGCGGAAGCGGGAAACCGCATCCGCAAAACGGCATTCCCTTCGGTATCCCGCCGTAGGGAAAGCTAAAAAATACTAATAGCAACAACTGAAACATATTTTCAACGTTGTATGTGCGCATCTGTGTTTCATTTGGTCATTTGGTTCACCCGCTTCGAGCCCCGCGGCGGAAACGTGGACGCGGTTGACATCCGCGTTTCCGCTAAAGGTGACAGTGCACTGTCAGATGCTCAGAATTGATTTCGTATGTTCATATGATATGCCTGATATGTTCATGCTGTGCAGTATGAGTCGCTGTTGGGCGTGAGTCGAGATGGTTGGCTCGAATCACGCCCATTACCCCCCCGCCTCACAAGAGTCGTCCAGCATCCGGAATCCTAGACGAATCTTGCGCGCAAAAAAAACATGTTGTTCCTAACACTTATTAGAATTCATATGCAAAGTAATGTTGTGTTTGGTATAAGTTAGCATCCCGAAAACAACAGCCGCTAGATAGCGACTTACGGGGCACTGTCAATTTCAACACTGCATTCACGTTTAAGCTTGCGTGCAATTGTTTTGCCGTTGCCACGACGACACCATCCAGACGCCACGTAGACGATAAATGTCGGGCAGCATGACGGGAAGTGTCGAATTATTCATCCTTAAATCTGGTCAGACGCGACGCGACGCGACGCGACGCGACGGCCGTAATCTCCAAACCTGAAACCAGGTTTAAGGACGGGCCTGAAACGGAAACTCGAACATTTTGCATCATCATCATCATCGTCATCAATTCATCGATCGTCAATTCGTCAATCGTCATCGTCAATTCATCGTCACGATCGATCGATCATCGTGGACGATGGACGATCATCATTCATCGACAAATTCAACATTCAGCAATCAACCAATCATCTATCATGATTCATGTTTAGATTTAGATTATTACATATATATTATTACACAGAGAAGTGCTGACTCTGCGGGGAGCCCGGGGAGCGCGGACCATGTTTAATTGTTCAATGTTTATGCACAATTGTGATCGTTAGATTATCATTATTATGCTGACTCTGTTTCATAATCGATGAGGTCCAACGGTTCTGCAGAGAAAGCAAACGGGTTCGTGTCGGAACGCAACGGTTCCGAGCGACTTGATTTCAACATTTCATTTGACTTCCTCTCGTCTGTCCATATCCCAAGGATTCCGAGGATGAATTTTTCTAAACATTGTTTCAACTCCATTCCATAACAGCGTTCTATATTTTCTAGTTGTGTGATTATTTTTAATGGATACACTATTCAGCACTGTATGTTGAGGATTAGGCTTTCGAGTCGATTCCCGCATTGAACTTTTTGTTTTGCACTTGGAACAAAGGTATATCGTAGGCCAGGCGCTGTATTCGAATTTGGCAGCTTTCACTAAGAACTTTGAAATCGACGGTCGAATTCGAAACAGGCAACCTTGTGTAACCGTGTTATGCGTTGACTGTGGTTTGTAAAATTTAGTTTACTTAAACAATTAGTTGTTGATGTTCTACTGGTTGTCACGGGAGATACCTCTGAGTGACATTGCCCTTGGGAACACCTTCGAAATCAAGAAGACTTCATCGGTACACAGGCGTTATGCGTTTTTTAGCCAGAAAACTATCACGATGCTTTATTGCAGGCTTATCTTACGTTTAAGCGGCGCCACTGATTTGGGTAATTTGGCCTTTTGTTTTAACCAGGGTAACTTCAGCAAGAAAAAATGTCGTGTCGCCTGCCATTGGGGTCCAACTCGCTCAACTGCTTTACGATCCCGTCCGTCGCAATGAAGTCGCCCGGTATGTGCGTGGCTGCTCGAACAGAAATCGTTCTTGAGTGATTCTAGCCGTTGCACCGCGTGTTATTATCGTACACCCGAGAGCTCACTACCTGCTATGTAAGCGCAGCAGTGATATATGTTTTGAAGCGACACTTCGGAAGCAGAATCCGTCCTGACATAATACGAGCGAGTGTCTGTGAAGACCCTAGACGTGGAAGCATTTTTTCATGTCCCAAAGTGTCAAGTTGCTAGGACACTAGAATATGCACTATGCGAGGGTAACATCTTTGATGAATGCCTCATCTAAGGTCGACCTCGAAAGGAAATATTATTTCCGGACCTCTAGTTTCTCTAATACTTTCAACTCCGCATTTTCGCAGTGAAGGATCTTCAAGCAAGAAACAACGCCGAAAAGGGGAACGACGTGAACGCTGGCAATGCAAGCCCCTTCTCGAAGCTTCTTGGAGGCTCGTGGTTGACAGAAGAAGAGAGGAGAGATAGAGCACATAATAAAGCACTCTACCAATCCCTGTTCGGGCGTTTTTCAGAGGAGTAAACCCCTTGACATCGTGTTGCGCGGTCTCCATTCTTCGTCTCGCTCGTATACGAACCCGTTTAACCGAACTGGAAGTAATATCTATTTGTGCATTTATCCCTATGACGACACTGGTAATCCGCTGCATATCCTAAGAAAGCTTGGACTACTCGGCAGCATCCTAATGCGCTTCTCTCTTTCGACACGCAGATCGTAGAGTACTGGAAATAAGAGAAGATATGGCCCAACACAGAAAGTTGACGCATTTTTCCTGACCTAAGTGGACCGTTCGAGGATTTTCCGAACTTCTAAAAGGGTTTATTTTTTATCACGCGATGTTGGCTTAGGAATTACAAACCACGTCTCGACGCTGTTGAATTCATACTCTAACGACTCGAATTCAGAGCTTGTATTTTTTGTTAGGAGAAGTGATATGTCCTTTTCTTGGGCAACGATGAAAGTGCACCATTAAACTGTGACCACACACACACATATATGTGGGTGTATTATAGTATGAGTGTAGGCAAATGTCAAATATCGCAGTATGAGCGTGGGCAAATGATTTTAATGCTAGTCTGCAAATTATTTTAATGGTAGTATGAGCGTAGGCAGTAAACTCATTTTACTCATACTGCCACTAAAATCATTTGCCTACACGCAGACTAGCATTAAAATCATTTGCCTACGCTCAAACCACTATTAACTAAGTTGCCTACGCTCATACTGTGATATTTGACATTTGCCTACGCTCATACTGAAATAAATCCTATATATATATATATATACATGTCGTTGTGCGAGAGTTTCGGATATGGAGAATTGACGATGTCTTGAGCGACGGTCGGACTAGAGCATTGGTGATATATCCGCGGGCGATTAGTCACCAATAGCGTTGTTTCCTAGCCAAACTAATCGGCGGGTCAAGTCTCTTATGCGCGTAGGCAAATGTTGTAATACTACTCTGCGTGTAGGCAGACTATTCGGGGTGTGAGGACTGAACCAGTCTCACAGGTATGTAAGCAAATGTTCACTTACAGGTAATATGATGCCATGATCATAGGATGTACAGACAATACATGGATAATATCGGATACGGATCTTTTTTAATTACTCTTTTGGCCAAGTTGCTTAACAGCCACAGAGGTGGCTGCAATGTACGACAAATTTAAACTCAACCCCGAGAGCTTGCACAGCTCTCTACTTAAGGTAACTCGTCCTTACCATGCCACTTCATGTGTTCAGTCATTGCTGACTGCAACAACCAATCAGCTGGGATCTGTCATAAGTACTTAAATGTTTCTGACTGTCACCTCCCAAGTCTCTCATTTGAATACTCACAGATCTGCTGATGTGACCGTATAACTGAGGTCCTCCTCGATTCCCTCCAGTCATGTTCGACTGATCGAATCCTAAATGGTTTTCCACCAATTCTCTCAAGTCTGATCTGCTGTAGGTGCAGATATTCAAATGTCACATTTGAGTCAGTCACTTCTGTCGGTCACCTTTGTCAATTCTTCCAGTCACCTGTGTCATTCGGTCATGCTGGTGATTGTCATCATTTCCGGTTGGTGACTGTCATCATTTCTGTCACTCGTCATTCTGACACGCCTGTCTCTCGTACTGACTCGTGATGTACCCTAGTACAACTCTCCCCCCCTTTTAGGCGCGCCTACGTCCTCGCTAGGCTGTCCGGCCCGTGTATACATTGTCTGAGGTTTGAGCATGCACTTGTGACAAGAGTCGAGCTACTAAGCTCTCGGTTCTTGGGTTCCGTGCCCCCCAGTCCTCGGGTCTGGGTCCCCTTTTGCTTGCTAGGTTTTTCCAAAGGCCCTCACCGCCTCACGCTGCCAACGCTCAGACAGATCGGTACAATGGTAATTCCCCAGCTTGCAGGTCTTCTGCAATCTCTGCGCCCCGAAGCTAGCATGCCTCGGTATCTTGCGGCTCCGTCGCGTACGGGTAGTAGTCTCAGAAGTCCTCCAGTGACCAAGTCGTGGTCACCAACCAATCAGAAACGTGAGTCTGGCGGAAATGCGCTGGTCGTCTACAAAGGGGACACGTGCCGGCAAGATCCAACCACGCAAGGATACGATGCCAATGGCATATGCCCCGTCCTGTCCAGCACCTGCATGGAAGGAGAGCGGAGACACAGTTTTGCCACAGCGGCACGGTTGCGGCACATAGCAGGCAACATGATACATCTGCAGGGACTCGTTGATGCATCTCCAGAGGTGAAAAGAGCTCGTCGATGCAGAGTTGGCGAGTCCTTTGCGTTGTGGGCCGTTGAAGCAAAGAACTTGCGCTGAGGGCTGCTGCTGGGCCACCAGTCTTCGCGTCGGGCTGCACGTGCTGGACTGTTTGTAGAGTAGCACTCGCGCCTGCGTCGTGGGCTGCTGAGGCATCAGCCATCGCGCTGAGGTGCATGTGCTGGGCTGCCTGCAGAGCATCGCTTGCACCTGCGTCCTGGGTTGCTGAGCCATCAACCATTGCGTCGGGCTACTCGTGCTGAGCTGTCTGCGGAGCACCGATGCTGGGGCAGCTCGCTGCCGTGGGCGGCCGCAGCTCAGTGCCGCTGCTGGGGCAGCTTGCTGCCGAGGGCGGCTGCAGCTCAGCGCTGCTGCTGGGGCAGCCCGCTGCCGTGGGCGGCTGCAGCTCAGCGCCGCTGCTGGGGCAGCTTGCTGCCGTGGGCGGCTGCAGCTCAGCGACGCTGCTGGGGCAGCTCGCTGCCATGGGCGGCCGCGGCTCAGCGCCGCTGCTGGGGCAGCTTGCTGCCGTGGGCGGTTGCAGCTCAGCGCCGTCGCTGGGGCAGCTCGCTGCCGTGGGCGGCCGCAGCTCAGCGACGCTTCTGGGGCAGCTCGCTGCCGAGGGCGGCCGCAGCTCAGCGCCGCAACTGGGGCAGCTTGCTGCCGTGGGCAACTCAGCGCCGCTGCTGGGGCAGCTCGCTGCTGTGGGCGGCCGCAGCTTAGCGCCGCTGCTGGGGCAGCTTGCTGCCGTGGGCGGCCGCAGCTAGCGCCGCTACTGGGGCAGCTTGCTGCCGTGGGCGGCCGCAGCTCAACGCCGCTGCTGGGGCAGCTCGCTGCCGTGGGCGGCCGCAGCTCAGCGCCGCTGCTGGGGCAGCTTGCTGCCGTGGGCGGCCGCAGCTCAACGCCGCTGCTGGGGCAGCTCGCTGCCGTGGGTGGCCGCAGCTCAGCGCCGCTGCTGGGGCAGCTTGCTGCCGAGGGCGGCTGCAGCTCAGCGCCTCTGCTGGGGCAGCTTGCTGCCGTGGGCGGCTGCAGCTCAGCGACGCTGCTGGGGCAGCTCGCTGCCGTGGGCGGCCGCGGCTCAGCGCCGCTGCTGGGGCAGAGCATATATCTTCCAAAAGATTTTGCGGCCCGCAGCTGCAAATCTTTCAGGCCCGGTTTCGGCCAGCCCGGTCCGTCTCGAAAATTGCCCGCCGCAGGCGAATTTTTCCAATTTTAAGTATGGGAATATCATGAAAATCAAAAATTTCACGTAAATTTTTGAGATTTTCACTGTTCGTTTACGGCCCGCAGCCGGATCCATTGCGAGTATTCGCAAAGCCGAAGATCATCTCCTGGCGGAGAACTTTCCAGAGCAAGTATCTGAGTCCGTCGAAAACTTGCAAAAAGCGGTAAAGCAGGCCCCAGTGCAAGACGAGCCCGTCCGTCCTCGACCTCCTGGACAAGAGATTGCTTTGATGCAGAAAGATGTCGTCGTCATTGACACCTCACCGATATTCCACAAACGAGGATATGCCTCCATTTTGGACAGCGCCCCGACGTGGACAGCTCCAGACGGCTGCGTCCATGCTGACGACGCGACGATGGCCCGCATCCGATTTGCAAATAAGGAAGCTGGAAAGCCCGACGAACTCGTGAGATCGAAACAGTACCTTTGGATCATAGGTAATCTCCCTTTCTCTATCTTAGATAGAATGTTATATATTCAAATACTGAGAATTAATTTGCTTTTGTGTTGGCAGGGGGTGTCGGCAGTGCGGACCTTCCTCAATCTTTGGCTCACAAAGGTGCCAACGCAACCAGTTGCCAACTCTGGCGATGCCGGTGAGCCGATATAAAACATCTCTCGCTCTCTATCTCCCTTTCTCCTTCGCTCTCCGTCTTAGGTCACAAAAATGATATATGTATTCAAATACTGAGAATTGATTTGCTTTTGTGTTGTGAGAAGGTTCCGATGGTGACAAGCCTGCATCTGAACCTGAGTCTCCAACGCAACAAGTTGCCAACTCTGAAGGCGATGCCGGTGAGCCGATATAAAACATCTCTCGCTCTCTATCTCCCTTTCTCCTTCGCTCTCCGTCTTAGGTCACAAAAATGATATATGTATTCAAATACTGAGAATTGATTTGCTTTTGTGTTGTGATGAGAAGATTCCGATGGTAGCAAGCGTGCATCCGAACTTGAGTCTCCAACGCAACAAGTTGCCAACTGTGAAGGCGATGCCGGTGAGCCGATATAAAACATCTCTCGCTCTCTATCTCCCTTTCTCCTTCGCTCTCCGTCTTAGGTCACAAAAATGATATATGTATTCAAATACTGAGAATTGATTTGCTTATGTGTTGTGAGAAGGTTCCGATGGTGACGGGCCTCCATCTGAAGCTGAGGTTGGTGGAGACGAAGCTGAGGTGCAAACGCAACCTCCAGTTGGTGGAGACGATACGGGTCGTAGACAACCATTTCCAAAAACGGCTCCACCTCCTTCACCTCTAACTTCACCTCTAACTTCAGCTGCTTCACCTGCTCAAGGCACTCGTGCAACTCGAAGACTCTCTACAGCAAGCCCTGCAGGTGCAGGGCCATCAGGGGCAAACCCTGCAGGTGCAGGGCCATCAGGGGCAAACCCTGCAGGTGCAGGGCCATCAGGGGCAAACCCTGCAGGTGCAGGGCCATCAGCGGCAAGCCCTGCTCCAGGGCCATCAGCGGCAAGCCGTCTCCCATCAGCGGGCCTTGTATCTCCTGCAGCTGGAACTCCGCAGCGGCATCCTGCTGCATTCATCATGGAGCAGGATGTTGAGGAGATTGTGTCCCCTTCAAAGACTCCGAAGACCGCCGAAGAAACCGTGATGGGCAAATATCGATATCGATCAATATGTGCGGGCCGAAAGAAAAAATATTGAAACTGATCGATATCCAAGGTGCAAATATCGATATTGATTGATCGCAATTCAAATAACGAATATCAATCGCTAGAAACGGATATTGATATATTGATATTTCAGTATGGCGCATTGAATTTTTGAGGCAAACCGATCTTCGCATAGCGGGTACACCACCTGAGATTGGTCAAGGTACTCGGCTTTTATAAAATAAAATGAAATATCGATCTTAAGATTTTGAGGGCCGTATTTCCATAGGCCAGCGCCCCCCCCTCCCCCCTGCCAGCCTGAAGTCCATTCCAATCGCTACATAAGCCCCTACCCGCACCATGCTTTGCTAGTCGGTATCCAATTCAGCTCATCAGTATGAGGGGTCGTGGTAAACGTCCGCGCCACGCCAAGAAAGGCGAGCAGCTTCTTTCTCAAGGGAAAGGCCCAGTGAAACGCACCCAGCTTCATCCGTTCGACGCAGCCGGCAATGACGAAGTTGAATATGAGGTGGAAAGAATTTTGGCTGAGCGCAGTAGCTATGGCGAAGCACAATTTTTTATCAAATGGAAAGACTTTAGCGAAGATTCAAACACATGGGAGCCCCTCACAAATCTCCCCGGTCACGACGCTGAGATTGAGTTGTTCCGAGAGGATTTGCGAAAAACACAAGATGAGATCGCTCGAAAGGCGGCAGCGGCAAAGGCTTCCTCAAATGTTGAAGTGGAAGAAACCTCCGGTTTACAGGTATGAAGTGACTCGGTCGGCGGCAACGACCCCTTATTCTTTGTTCCTTTCCACTTCAGTTTTGAACATCCAAGCCAAATCTCAAGAACTGGACAGTTGAAAGTCAGAGAGATCCTGCCGAGATCCTTACAAGGTTGGGATACTTTACCACCTTACCGTTCATATCTTAAACAAGACGAGGTCCAGGACTTCCTTTCACCATAAATAACGAGTGAACTTCGGTGCTCCCCACGCCTACAAGGCACATCCTTCGTTAAATCACACTTGCAACACTATGCTCAATAGTCAAGTTTACATGTAAGACAAAGTTTGTGCCCTGGCTCCTTAAATTCACATTCCCAAGTGAGCACTCTCTTGCACCTAGGGCAAGGGGCGCGATAGCACTTATAGGATCGCGAAGGGCGCCACAACCTAAAATGTTGTGATACCTCTCACACATGAACCAATTGGCCAACTACGAATGGCCAACTGCCATTCGTAGTTGGCAATACAAATCTCCACACAGAGATTTTGGTGCTCTTTGATTGAGCGGACACCATGACAAATTAACAAATGTCACATATCACATATGACCTCCTTGACACTAGTGTGCAAGGACAACTAGCGGAAACTAGCGAGAAGCGGGAAAAAGGGGGGCAGAGAGGACGCGCACCCTGAGAGTGTGACATCTCAGATTCGAACTGAGACCTCCCGACTTGAAGTCGGGTTCTCTACTTGAGCCAATGCCACAAATTTACCTTCATATGCGATATACACACACTATAAAAGGTCAATCTCTTGGATTAGAGATGATCGAATTTCGTATCGTCTGTGTAGGCCCTCCCAGTGTGGCACGATTGCCAAAGCCTGCCACAAATACGTCCTCTCAGGAGGATTCTAGAGTTCCGACACCGCTGCGCCTACGACCTTGAAAATACACACGTTGCTCAAGGGATAAAATATCATTCGCTCGGTTTCAATCAAGTTGAAATTCCGGTCCTACTATGGAGGGCCTCGAAGCGGCGAACAAAATCTTACCTCGTGCCCTTATTTCATTCGCTTGGGATATTCCCGCAAGTGGAAGCTGCGTGCGACAAGAAGGCAGTAAAACTATTCCCTGCTGCAGCACCTTTGAGCGTTTTTCGCTCGCCTTACGCCCAACAATTTTTGAAATTAACTCTGCATAGAATTCGATATTTATATTATTCTGCATTCAAATTCACCGACAACGAACAGACCGGATGCTGCATGTTTTTCTTCACTCCATGTCAGTGTCACTGAGCGAATGTTTTCTACATGAAGGGCGCATTGCGCACGATCGGCAGCATTTCGATCACTCCCGTCACGGGACGACGCTCCGATTCTTCGAGCCAAGATGCTGCCCGATGCGACTTTCGTCATTTGTCGAATAGTGGACGACGACAAATGAATTTCGGCCAATCCCAAATCGCATCGGCCTTCGGAAATAATTTGATACGTATATGTATGCTGTCATCCGCATGACTCATCCATTTACCGCTCGTCGTACAACTGTAGTACGATCACTGCCAAATATTGTATATGCATATTTATAGGATACTGGACGGACAACAGAAGAACCCCCGCCTATTCCAAATTGCATCAGTTGTCGGGATTTATACGATACTTATATATTCGCGATGATTCGCAAGACTTACCGATTTATTGCCCATCGTACTACTGTCGTAGGATAACGGCCGAATATTGGATGGGACGATTTATAGCATGATCTCGTTCACCGCATTACCTTTATGTGCAACGCGAGTCACAGATCGATGAATTATATATTACACACGTTTAAACACAGTCGAATCCGAAAAGTGAAAATATACAGTCATGCCACGGTACGCACCCTTCGGTTCCGGAAAGCGCGTCCAGTAATAATTTATTATACTCGACAGGTAACGTCAACCTCGTGGATGATGAGACTCCTGAATTTTGATTCGAAAAAGACGTTTCATGTGATTTATACAGTCTGACGTCACTCGTGTATAATGATTAAAAAATGACTTGTCGCGAGGATTATATTCCTTTTATACGCCTGTTTCAGATTGTGTCCAATATTCTGGAGTGGCACGATTCGAATAAATATGTCTCAAAAAGCCCAGATGTAGTGCGCTCAAGCAGGCTAGACTCACGATAACTTCGTTTCCGGTCATCGACATGCATGTCGTCTTTATCATGTCGTATTTACTTTGTTATCGTGAGCATGCCCACGCATCGCATAGCATGTACGCCACCATATGCGTATTGATCGCTGTTCGTCTCGTAACCGATTCAAGATAAAATGAATGCTGCAATGCATAAAAGGTGCGCAGCATACGGGCAATCGAGCTTGTGCTGATCATGCCTAGATCATGCATAGATGCACACGTGCGGTGCAGGCAAAAGGTGAATAAAACACTTGTGCACTGCAGCTTTCATTAATCGACTTGTAGGTGGAACGCGGTGACCTTAATGAATGATTCCCCAAAATGGCACGCTAATCCTAGTACACAGTCTCGCTAGGGCTATGCTGCATTTGGCAGCACACATATATGGCACAACGTGTGTCCAATGGTGCTCAGTGCTCAGTGCTTGTGTGAATTGCAATGCATCCTCTGATAACTACTGGTTGAAAATGATCCAATAAAATGACTGATACCCTTTCAGCTGGCTCCACAAATGTTCCATTCACGACGAGCTCTCTTTAGCAGACTCTTTTGCGGCTTCATTTGCGGCCCTGTCAACCTCCTTCAATACCTGATAGCACACCGAGGCATCGCATGCAGTCAGGCACAGTCACATGAAGGCCTTCCGCGACTGGCTCCGGTGCATTACGCGTTGTGATGCACAATTGGTTGGTTGAGAGTACCAGATTTCCATGACGTGGGCACCAAGGGCTTACCAGGGGGTCCCAAGACGCGCGTGCCCACAGGGGAGGGTTAATCGAGAGCTCTTGAGGCACATCCCCCGGTGCGGTGCACTCCAGTCCCTGTTCCTGCACGAACACAATAAACCGTCATCAAATATATCCCCACTCACTGAATGCCTCCAACCTTATCAAAGGGCTCAGCCCCATATACTGAATGGCATGAGATCAGCCGACAAAAGCCAGCCCACCATCATCCCAGTGGATGTGAGAAGCAATTCAAGAGCAGGGCGGGGCCGTGACAAGATACCACCAACTCATACATATTCCCAACCCAGATGCAAAGCGGCATGGAAAGATGATACGATGCGACCGATCATCGCCCAACAATTGCTCGACCCTATACATACGCCTCCCTGGAGCTGTGGAGTTCTGGAGCAATGCCACCCAGACGCAATGCCATTCTTCCCCTCTAGACTCTGCTGTCAACGCAAATATGCCAATAGCAAGGGTCGCGAGAAAGGAGTGCAGTGCCAACGGCAAGCATGAGCGCCAGGGAGGAAGCGCAATGGCGCAGTTGGGCATATGGCTGGTCTCGAAGGAGCCAAAGTGGAGAGGGAGCACAACGCACGTGAGGATCGAAGCTTTTATAGCATCGGCTGCTCTTCGGTCCCCCTGCAGACGACAAGCCTCGGCGCATATCATTCGAGCGGAGGAGGCCAACGGAGTTGCGCCTTTCAGCATGAAGTCAGAGCGCCCCTGGAAGCCCTTTCACAGCTCACGTGGCGAATCACAGCTCACGTGGCGAATCACGGCGCACGCGGAGCGCAGGCTGCAGCGAGGCATGCCTGGGCACATCTTGGTGTTGGGGCACTTGTAGAAGCACGTGTAGTTGCCCTTCATGTGGCAGAACCCTGCGCCCCGCAGACACCCGCAGCCCTCACCCACCGGCACGCGCCCGCACCTGCCCTGCACCCGCAGCCCTCACCCACCAGAATGCACCCGCACCTGCCCTGTGCAGTACCATCGTATCGGCTTGCAACAATCAGCCGTGCCAGTTCCTTTACACCGAGTGATAAAGTGTGCGGGGAAGACGCGAAGCCATGCAACATGGCACCCCCCCTCGCTTTTGCGAGCATGCTTCAAGAGGCCCGAGCAGACTATGACGGGGGGTCCCCAATCGTGCGATGATCTGCGGATGCCAGGCGGGAAGCTTGACAGACCACGGGAAGCTTGGCTACGTATGTGGGTGGTCAAGAGTGGGATTGGAGGGAGGGGAGGGGAACCTGGGAGGCTGAGGGGCGTTGGCAGGTTGTCTCCGCATGCGCAGGTGCTACCGGGGGCACAATCCCGGCACCGGAGCCCAGTCTCAGCCTGCATAACCGCCAGCGCTGAGCCGTTATGTCTGCTTACATTCCAGTTCGCCCCGCACCACCCGTATCCCCTCCCCTGTGCCGAAGATGTCGATTGGTAGAAGAGACGCATTCGGAGGATGCGTTCACGTGAGCGGTGCCATGGTTTGACTCGCGCGCAACGATGACCAGAAGGGCACCAGGCAAGCAAAGCCGCTACGGTAATTAACAGGCAAGGCAGGAGTCAGCCGGAGGGCCTGCGGGTGTCTGTGTAGTTATTACCTCGCATCCTGCAACACACGGCTGCGCCAGGTGCACCAGATCCAGCTGTGCCAATGCCTGTAGGGCGCTCCACCCGTTCCCGAGCACTGTCGGTCGCTGCGGCAATCACGGCCCGGCGACCCCTCGGACGAGCGCCGCACGCTCAAGGCTTCGAGTCCGGAGCTGGGGCCGCATCTCCGCACGGAAGGGACACGTGCTGGATACCCTCCAGCCCCCAGAATGCAAGGCCTGCTGATGCGCTGCAGCCAGCGGGCAGTGCATCTGTCAAGTGATGAGTGACGCCTGCGGGGAAAGTAGGCTCAAGGCGACGCATCCTAGGGCCCTTGCGGAGGGCCCGGTGTGCCGTCCCAGCCACCAGCCAGCGGCACGCACCTTGATGTTCTCGTACTCTGATGCATAATCGTGAATGCTGGCCTTGCCGTGGAGAGGGACCTGCGTAACTCCAGAGGGCGAGAAGCCCGGGCATCAGCAAGGGAATGGCCACGGCACCCACCACAACGCAGCGAGGCGAGCATCAAGAGGACATGGCCCGGCACCCACCACAACGCAGCGAGGCATCAAGAGGATGTCTGCTGCACTCACCACAACGTAGAAGGCAGCATTATCAAAAGCACACACAGCACCCACTACAACGCAGCGAGGCGAGCATCAAGCAGGACATGGCCCGGCACCCACCACAACGCAGCGAGGCGAGCATCAAGAGGACATGCCACGCACCCACCTTACAACGCAGCGAGGCGAGCATCAAGAGGACATGGCACGGCACCCACCACAACGCAGCGAGTACAGCATCAAGAGGACATGCCACGGCACTCCACCACAACGCAGCGAGGCGAGCATCAAGAGGACATGCCACGGCACTCCACCACAACGCAGCCAGGCGAGCATCAAGAGGACACGGCACGGCACCCACCACAACGCAGCGAGGCGAGCCTGCGACATGCCACGCACCCACCACAACGCGTTTAGGCGAGCATCAAGAGGACACGGCACGGCACCCACCACAACGCAGCGAGGCGAGCATCAAGAGGACACGGCACAGCACCCACCACAACGCAGCGAGGCGAGCATCAAGAGGACACGGCACAGCACCTACTCACAACGCAGCGAGGCGAGCATCAAGAGGACATGGCCCGGCACCTACCACAACGCAGCGAGGCGAGCATCAAGAGGACATGCCACGGGCACTCCACCACAACGCAGCGAGGCGAGCATCAAGAGGACATGGCACGGCACCCACCACAACGCAGCGAGGCGAGCATCAAGAGGACACGGCACGGCACTCCACCACAACGCAGCGTAGGCGAGCATCAAGAGGACATGCCACGGTGTTGGAATCTGCAGTGCCTGCTGATCAGTTTGATGTAAAGCATGACTGTCTAGGCCCTGTACAGCACTCAGGATGATCAAACCCTGAAGAAACCCTGAAGAAACCCTATGAAACCCTTAGATCTAGATCTAGATCTGCTGAACTAATCGTGGCCGTTGGATCACATGATGACCATCGGCAAGACACAGTGTGTAATAGTTCACGGCCCATCGCAGACGTGTCACTGCAGTCGTTATGAACTTGGCAGTGGCACGTCATAACTAACTAAATAGCGAACTTTCACTTAGACTGGCCAATCAGTAATGATGGCGCGCAAATGTTCGTGGCGTTTCGAGCTGCGAACTGGTATATCTTTTGATAATGAAAGTTAGCGCTTGCTTTTGCAAATTACCCGACTCTGAATTCCAAAAGGTTATGGGCCCACTTACGTTGTAAGTGAGGATCCATTTTTGTTTATCACGCAAATTTTCCGCTGCGCGTAAGAGAATTCACTATGGTCAAAGGGAAGAGCTACAGCCAAGCTGCGACACCGCCACCTTCTGGTAGCGCGCCAGAATATGAAGTGTCCTATTCTGGCGAGTCGTCTTCGCGAGATGTTATGCTGAGTAACCAGCAGGAGGATATCTCGGCGCTTAAGGATATGGTGAAAGGTTTGAGTGCTCAGCTCTTCAACCTGAGCAACCTTCATCAACCAGGCCTCAACGCCGCTCCTGTCCCTGAGGACAAGCATCTACCTTTGTCGCCCGTTGGTGGGCGACGTCCTTTACCTAGTCTTTCTTATATGACTAAGGGGCTTTCCGCGGACTCGCACTTTTCTGGTAAATCTGACCAGGAAGGAAATTGGGACGAGTTTTGTTCGAGAATTAAGCCTTCTTTACGCCACCCTTCTCAAGCACTGTTGCTTTCGGCGTCTACTCCACTCCAAGAGGTGAGGGAGGATAAACATTATCTTGAGGAAGCGAATGAACTGTTTTATGACTTCCTCTGCCGTGTTACCACGGGTACTGCGAACGCTCTTGTTCGCAGCTACGAAGAACATTCTGACGGTCACGGAGCTTGGCGGGAACTGGCCCAATTGCGACACAACACCAGCGCTGTCTACTTCATCACTCAGGTGGACAGGCTGCTGTCGCTACCGAATCAACTCTCGAGACTTGCCCCTCCTCTCTCCACGTTTTTGGAGTCGAGGGAGACAATTCGTCGTATACGCGAATACTCCGCGAATACGCGCGTTACTCCTTCTGGCAAGCCTCTGTGTATGGAGACGGTTGAGACCATCTTTTCTGCCATGGCTATTGTACGACTGCACCCAGACTATATGCTCGTCAAGTCCAAATTCATGTCTGAGGCCATGCCGACCGTGAGTGTGCTGTCGGCCCAAGTAGCATCTCACTACGACACCATACTCGCCCCGCGCGCTGGTGTAGCGCAAACTGCCCACGCGCTGCATACTCAATCTGAGACTGCTGGTGCCATCGCTGACGACAGGCGTAAGCAGGAGGAGGGGAAGCGAACGCTGCTGGCTGTCAAGGTACCGTGCCCTGTGTGTCACAGACGCGGGCACTCTGCTAAGGACTGTTTCATCAAGAACGTCGAGAAGAGGGAGGCTTTCCTCAAGAAGGCTACGGCGACCGCCAAGGAGGCGGTTCTCAAGAGGGTGGCTGACTACGAGAGGAATGGTAGCTTACCGAAGCCTGGTGAACATCTTGGCGCTGCAGCTGGGAAATCTGAGCTTTATCCTGGACTGGAAGAGGCTGGTGAGGTCGCTTTCGCCATTCGGGAGGCGAGTACATCTGACTTGCACCCTGGTCTGGACGAGACTGGTGAAGATATATATGCCAGTCACTACGGTTCTGGGCTATTGGAATCTGGTTGTGATAGCATCTCTGGCTCGCTGACCTCTTGTCCGACCTTGGGCCAGCTGTCAACGTACCAGGAGTTCTCGTTGTGTGAATTTCTGGAAGGTGAACACTCTGCCCTCGGCTCAGACTCAGGTGAGAGTGTTATATCCTGCACTGCTGGCGAGGCGGAGAAGCACTCTGATAATCTCAGCATCTCTGGGTCACTGCCTTCCAGTTCGACCCTGTGCGAGCATTGGATATGTGGACGAGGCTCTGTACCTGTGGAGTCCCAGCCACATGGGGTCCCAGTGTTCAATTACTACTCTGTGCTGGCGGACGTGAGCGACCCTGAGCTCATTGTGTCCCACACCACTGGTGGAGACACCGAGGGCAATGAGGGCACTGTGGGTGCACCTTGTGTGGAATTGTCTTCAGTGGGGTGCCCTCCTCGCAGGACCAGGAAGAAGCACCACTGCTACGTCCCCAGCAAGCATTCTCACAGCGCCGAGGTTGTGCCTGTTTATGACTCGTGGGTCTACATTGATGTCCTTACTGCCTTCTTCCCTGACAAGGCTCGTCTGAAGAGGACACAGGCCCAGTGGGATTGTGGACGTGATCAACACCTGGGTGGCATTTTTCAGATATCCCCCAGGCAATTGTGGTTCAAGCCTGAATTGCAGCAGTGGCACTCTATCATGATGGCTGGGACTGTGGAGATATTCCTTCGTGCTTGTGACATACTTGACAGGGGCACTACCCTTCCTCGTGGTGTTGAATGTACTGTCAGTCCCGGGGTGATCCTCTACCAGCGCAATCTCGTCAGGCAGCTTACAGATGACATGGATATATTGCTGAAGCTGGAGTCCGTGATGGTGCGCACCTCGCTTGCAGACCTGCACAGCTGGGCCTCTGAGCTCGGGAAGGCCACTAGAGCCTTGATACGGGTAGTGCAGCACGATGCAGGCATGCTGTCCCTCGATGAGGGGTGGGGTATCGATGAGTGCTCGGACTATGACTCGGATGGTGATGATCCCCTGCCAGACTTGGAAGATGCCTCTGACTCTGACGAGGAGGAGGAGGAGCCAGTGGCAGGTGATTCTGGCTCTGCTGATGTGGTGGGTTCACCTAATTATGATCGGCTTCTTGCAGACCGGGATTCCTGGTCTTACCATCCGATGGGGGACAACTGTATGCCTGGTCCTCTCTCCGTCTCTGAGCTACCTGGCAGTGACTCTGGTATCGAGGCTTCTGACCTCGCTTCAAGTTCGGGCTCTGCCTCAGATTGTGGTGATTCTCTGCCGGATCTGGAGGATGCCTCTGACTCTGACGAGGAGGAGGAGGGTGTGTACCATGGACACTTTGACGAGGAGGGGGGGCATATGGACCTTGGGCAGCCCGTTGAAGGAGTGGGTTACCACCCCTCTGATGATTGGGCCTCTGGACTACTTTCTCAGCCTTGCAGGGTTCCCCTCTGCACTGTGGGTCTGCTCCCCAGTGACTATTATGAGGACGACTGTGGGGAATGCTGTGATGGTGCCTGTGGTGGCCTCGCCGAGGAGGTGGATTTCCACCATGCTTCGGGTGATGGGTGTGCTCGGATGCCTGGTGATGCTTGGGCATCTGGTGTTGCTGGTGCCTCTGATACTGGCCATGCTCAGGTGGCATGTGGTGTGCGTACTGGTGACGGTCGCACTTAGTCTGCTGGGGGCAAGAGTGCTGTTATTGATAGTGGTGCCACCAAGCACATTTTCAACTCTGTCCGGATGTTTAATGCGGACTATGACACTACAGCCTGTGAGACTTTCAGTGTGGTGCAGAGTCAGTCTGTGGACTCCTCTGGCAGTGGCTCAGTGACCTTTGCCAAGAGGGATGTGGAGTCTGGACGTGTGGTTGGGCTGCAGTTCATGGACACGCACTGCATACCTGGGCAGCCCTTCAACCTCTTATCTGTGGTGGCCCTGGAGGATGCGGGTTTCCGTGTGGACTTTGGGGCTAGAACTTTATCCAAAGGGGGGGTTGTGTTTTCCTTTGCCAGAGTTGGCAACCAGTATATTATGCATGAAGACACATATAGCACTCTGGATACACATCTAGCCTGTGCTGTGACACATACTGACGATCAAAGAGACCGTTCTGACTGGAAATTTGAGGACACCAAGCCTCACTTCACTACTCATGGTCCTTTTCTCCTGGAACTATTTTCCTCTGATGACAACCACATCCTGGAGCACCACTATACCATCACTGACTCATGCTTTGATAAGGATTGGGCCGGCAAGCAATGCTATGGGAACCCGCCATTTGACCACGACATTATTCTACAGTGTCTCCAGAAGGCCCTCGCTGACTTCGCCAGAGACCCCTCCAACACCAAGTTCATGTTCATATTGCCTAAATGGGTTACAGCGAGCTGGTGGAGTCTGGTCTCTCAGTTTGACATCATTCATGAATACCCTGTTGGTGCTAGGATCTTTTCTGCACCAAGGGAGTCATGCTATAACGTAGCCAACCTGGAACCCTGTGGAGAAGATCGTGTGTGGATCGAGGACACCAAGTGGCCAGTGGTGGTGCTGTTCAAGGACTCGCACACTACGGAGCGACTTGACATCAAGATGCTACAACACGTAAGGCTGGGCCACATTGGTGACAAGCCTATTGACCACATGTTCGCTCAAAGTGTCCCTATGAGTATCACTGAGTCACAGTACTCTGGCAGCCCCGTGCAGCATTGCCCCGAGAGGTGCATTGCCTGCAGGCTGACCAAAGCCATACGGCCTACTGTGAAACCCACAGGGAGAGAGCTGTCCAAGGAGCTGGGCAATCTTGTATGGTCAGATACCTGTGGACCCTTCAGGATCAGTGCTGGGGGGTTCAGATGGTTTGCATTTTTTGTTGATGACTGCACTACATGGATATCCATCTTCTACCTGAAGGTCAAGTCGGACTACCTCAAGGCCTTCCAGCAATATCGGAAGGAGGTAAAGCGCCTGAGGAGCACCATGGGCCTGTTCAGTGAGTACCACATGGTGCTCCACACCGATGGCGACAGCACTATGATAGCTGGACAAACTGCAGCCTTCTGTGAGGAACATGGGATTGAGCAGAGGCATGGCTCACCGTACCTGCATGAGAACCAGGCGAGGGTGGAGAGGTCACACCGAGATGTGCAAGCTATGGCCAGGGCGCTCCTGCTGACCTCTGGGTTTGGTGCAAGTATGTGGCCTCTGGCCACCCGCCATGCAGTGTACATCCTCAACCGTACGTTCCGAAAGTCTCTGGGGTGGACTTCATCCTACTACCTTACCAGGAAGAAGCACGTCGACCTGTCCCAGCTACGGATATTTGGATGCAGGGCCTATCCCTTCATTGACCCCACGGTCCGTGAACACAAGCTCAGCAACCGGGCACGTGAGATCAGATATGTTGGACACTCAGAAGTGTCATCTGCCTATCTACTGTATGATTGTGACGCTGGAAAGGTGGTCAACTCTGGTATGGTTACCTTCTCGGAGAAGCTGGACACGCTGGGTAAGGTGATCAGTTCATGGGACCCTTCTGCAGTGACCCCTCTCAAGACCAACTTCATGGCCACCACTCTGGATGCGCCCTACAGAGATCCTCCGCCTACACTATTGGAGACTGCTGTACTGGAGCAGGGTGTGTATATCCCTGAAGACAGTGATGAGATTGTGGCTGTGGTGAAGGTGGAAACCCCTGATGATGTGTGCTGGGTGAGTCTGAGCTCGTATCTTAAGCCAGGCAGTGCTCGGCTGTCACTGTTGAAGGATTGCCCATCATATGGCAGTTTCAACGCTCACTATCCGCTGTTCACCGAGGTGCGTGCTGTGACTGGGAAGGGGGACTATGAGGAGGCCATGGTGTGTGGACGTGCGCTTGGACCACATGCCCAGCCCTACTGCTTGGTGCTCCTCACCAACTTCACCATTTTGGACCTACCTGGTGGAGAAGTTCGGTTTCCACCCACACATACTTGCCTTGGTGTGCGGGCAACTGGGACACCAGCTGCGCAGGAAGCCCTGCTGCCTGCAGGGGTCACTGAGCCGAGATCTCATGCCCAGGTGTTGACTGCGCCTGACTGTGCTGAGTGGCTCAGCTCCATTCAAGATGAGTTGGAGGCACTCGTGCAGATCAAGGGGGCTCTGCAGATGCTGGACGAGGGGGACGTGCCAACTGGAGTGAAGCTGCTGGAGATGTCTCTGGTCCTCAAAGTGAAGTTGGACAAGAACCGGGAGCTGCTGAAGAGGAAAAGCAGAGTGTGTGTGCGGGGGAACAAGCAAGAGTATGGCGTGGACTACTACGATACCTTCGCCCCGTGCACCCAGCTGTCCTCTGTGAGAGTTGTCATTACCCTCGCCCTCAACCTGGGCCTCACAGTGTACCACATGGACGTGGACACTGCTTTCCTGAACTCCGTGCTCGAGGAGGACCTGTATGTGCGCCTTCCCCGAGGACTGGATTATGGGGGGCACAGATGTGCCAAGCTACTGAAAGCTGTGTATGGACTCAAGCAGGCGGGTAAGGAGTGGTTCGACACCTCAGATGCATTCATCATGGGGTATGACTCCAGAATGCAGAGAAGTGACGTGGAGCCATGCCTGTACTTCATCCGGGACGCCACTCTCCAGGTGATCATCTTGGCCTATGTCGATGACTATCTGGTGGCCACCAACGACAAGTCCTGGTATGATACTTTTGTGTCATCCTTCCATGCGCAGTATGCATGCAAAGACCTTGGAGTATTGGACTTGGTCATGGGCATCGGGGTGCGCTGGGGGAGTGACACAGCATACCTATGCCAGTCTGGTTATATCACCCAGATCATCAGTACCTATGGCCTGGATGATGCCAAGCCAGCGAGCTTGCCGATGTCACCTGGCACTGCACTAGCTCCTGCTGATGGCAAGGGAGCTATGCCCTACAGGGCTCTCCTGGGGCAGCTGCAGTGGGTGGCTCGCTGCAGCCGGCCTGACATCATGGCAGCGGTATCAGTTCTCTCGAGGTTCTGCACCACGTATGGTCCAGAGCACTTCATGGCCCTGAAGCAGGTGGTGAGGTACCTGAAGGGCACCAAGGACTACGAGCTGGTGCTGCGCACTGCTTCAGTGCCTGGGGGGGGTGGCACTGGACCAAGCAGGCCCTTGCCCCTATCTATCTACACTGACTCCGATTATGCTGGGTGCAAGGTAACCAGAAGGAGCACCTCTGGTATTGCAGTATTCCTATGTGGGAGTCTGGTTATCTTCTCGTCTATGATCCAGAAGTCTGTGTCCCTGTCCACTACTGAGGCCGAGATCATAGCCATGTCAGAGGGAGCTCGGGAGGTGAAGTATGTCCTCAACGTACTGGACTCACTGGTAGACATATGCAGACCAGTTCCTATGTATTGTGACAACCAGGGAGCTATTCACCTGGCTACCAACTACGTGAACAACTCCAGGTCCAAGCACATCGAGGTGAGGAACATGTACATCAGGGAGCTGATCAAGGCCAAGGACACAGAGGCGCTATACACTGGAACTGATGACAACACCGCTGACATCATGACCAAGCCCCTGGCACTCCCTATATTTCGTGTACACCGAGAGCGACTGGGTATCATGAACCTGCCTCGTGGAGACCACTGAAGACTGAAGGGGCACCATCCTAAAGACTGGAGCTGGAGGGGCACCATCCCAAGAACTGGGCATTGCTGACTGAAGGGGCACCATTCCCAAGAACTGGTAGTAGGACAACTAGACAGTCACCCTTTAGAAGGGGTGTTGGAATCTGCAGTGTCTGCTGATCAGTTTGATGTAAAGCATGACTGTCTAGGCCCTGTACAGCAGTCAGGATGATCAAATCCTGAAGAAACCCTGAAGAAACCCTATGAAACCCTTAGATCTAGATCTAGATCTGCTGAACTAATCGTGGCCGTTGGATCACATGATGACCATCGGCAAGACACAGTGTGTAATAGTTCACGGCCCATCGCAGACGTGTCACTGCAGTCGTTATGAACTTGGCAGTGGCACGTCATAACTAACTAAATAGCGAACTTTCACTTAGACTGGCCAATCAGTAATGATGGCGCGCAAATGTTCGTGGCGTTTCGAGCTGCGAACTGGTATATCTTTTGATAATGAAAGTTAGCGCTTGCTTTTGCAAATTACCCGACTCTGAATTCCAAAAC